>JAIPRM010012206.1:0-12272 GCA_025469315.1 Stegophylla sp. TES_Ste_2020 | reverse complement strand
GGTTCAAATGAGCTAGGAAAATATTAGGGGACCCTATAATAGGAGACCCCAGCCAGCCATCGGGAATCCCACCTCAGGTAGCCGGGAATCCCACCTCAGGTAGCCGGGACCCAGTTTACCGCCCCGAGGGGAAGACCAGATTGTGTGGGACCCAGTTTACCGAACCCGATTTAATAGTATTGTAATTTTTTTTTGAGTTACGAGCGAAGCGAAGAAGCTAGTGTTTTCATAACGATAGATGTGTATTCCGTATATTTATTTCGTTCATCGCTTTTTCGAAATACTTGTTCGCATATTTCAAACGTCCGCTTTTCGAATCGGAATTCGACTACTCTGGAGTTTAGATTTTATTTGAATAGGTAATTTTTTTGGAAATTCTCAATAATTTTTCAAATATTTGGCAAAACATACCGAAATTCGAGTGAAAACACATTTAAAACTTTTTTTTTTTTTTTGTATTCAAAAATTATATAACATAATCGTTTTTTTACATTTTTTTAGTGCTATAAGTCCCGAACCCTGTTTTCATAACTAGGTAATAATTTATTTCATATTTTATGTTTGACTAAATATACTATTATTTCATTGAATTTTCAAATCGCCCTATTGAAAAAAAAAAAAAAAATGCCCTTTTGAGTCGTTGCACTCTTGAATCGGCGGGCGTTGTTTTACCGAGGCGATCCCGATCTCGTCGTTATAACAGATGCGGTGGCGCACCCAGTGGGAGGGGGGCTAGGGGGTTATAACCCCTCCTGAAATTTTTTCAATTTTAGTATTGCGCTTATTACGACGTGTATTATTTTATTAATAATAAACGTTTGTGTGTAAGCTAATCGCTGTTTTCAGAACATTTTCATAATTTAATGAGCCTTTACACATTATGTTAAAAAATCAGTATTTCAATTACCCGAACACTGTGGTTATCTTGTTTTAAATCTTTTTTACCACCCATCTCTCCAATTTCAATTTTTTTTTTATTATAAATTATATTTTATTTTTTTATTATTAAAAAAAAAAAAAAAAAAAAAAACAGTGTGAATCGTTTTGAGCGGTAGTAAAAAAATATGAAAATTAATTTTTCTTTAAAATTTTTAATCCCAATTTAGGTTTTTATGTCAAATTGAAGAATATTTTCGATTTACAAAGCGTTATGAAACTTTATTACCTCATTTTACTTTAGTTTTACTGTAATATTGTGAGAGAAACCATTTTCAAAGCATAAAGAACAATTATTAATGATTTCCTCTAATTTTGACGCGTGATATCGTTTTAAAATTTCGAATTACCTTGGGATCTAAAAAATTTGTAATTTTTGGCAAGTGGTAAATGAATTTGTTCTACTTTACTTTTAATTTACCGTTTTATAATTTTAGGGGTTAACTGGTTGTTACAGTGGTTTAGCAATCCAACAGACAGTCATTTGTAATTTATGTAGTTCATAATGATAATAATATAAAAGTGGTTGGTTCAAATTTTTCAAATAACCCTCCCCGAAAAAAAAATCCTATGCGCGCCAATGAACATATTATTATTTGCCGAGTTAGGTAAAGTCGTATGTTACGTTAATATAGGGTGACCATATTTAAGAAAATAAAATACAGGACAAAAATATTTTTCATAATATTTTTAAATAAATAAGTATTTATTTCATATATATATATATATGTTTTTGAATCGTGACAAAAGTATAATTTTTAAACTGCCTATTATAGAATTAAATTTAAAAACATAAAAGCATTATTTTGATATAAAATAAAATAACATAATGAAACTGAATTGTTACTTTTTAAAATTTTGTTCAAATCCATTTTATTCATGCATATCGTATGCTTTACTTTCTAAAAAAAACTCATTAATTCATTTTACGATTATAATTATTAATCTAATGGTATCAAAAAGATTTCTAGATTCTTACATTATTTTATTCAATAATTACATTTCAAAAATTTCAAAAATTTTAAATCAACAGTAAGTCAAAAAAAAAAAAAAAAAAAACGGGATTAATATGTGACAGACTCGAAATTACGGGACGAAAAGCGTCCCGAGAGAAGTTTGTCAGGATAACAGGACACAGAGCCGAAATAAATGACAATCCTGTATAAAACAGGACGTATTATTATTATTATTATTATTATTACAATTACGTACGACTGGTCTCGAAGTCGAAGCGACCTTGAACGCGACGCGTCGTCCAAGAGTAGTTATGCGATGGTACACGGTTAGTAGTAGTTCCGATCAGCCTCCGGGTGATGGTCGTGAGTGAGTGGCCACGGAATGGTAATTACTAATTATTATTATTATTATTATTATAATGCGCGCGCGCAAACTCAATAGTGTGTTCGCCGTCGTCGGAACGCTAGTGTTTTGCTAAGTTTTTCTTTCGCTCGTTCCTACTGAAATTCGATTCATGAAATACAGAATGGCACAATGGCACGATTTTTGTTTTGTATTTTTTTGCGAAATTTTTCGAAAAAAGTAAAACCTCGGGAACCAATTCAAAGACATACTTATTGAGGGTAAAATATTAATAATTTATATAAAATAATATATATATATATATATATTAATTACTAATTTTTCGAATCAATAAATTGTATTTATTATGAGCCACTTTCCACATATTGTGTAATTATTTAGTATAAAAGGCCGAAGACCGTATTATTAAATATGTTTTTTGATGAGAATTAGCTGGTTCCGAGAAAACGGCAAATAAATAATGTACTGTTGCAATTTGTAAAACAATATTTAAGAAAATTATGCGGTGCCTTTCACGTTCACTGTGAGTATATAACTCGCAAATAAAAATTACTCTGGTAACGTAAAAACAGCTAAAAACAAATTACACATTTGAACGTGTAGTGGATTATTTTTCTTTTCTAGTCACGAAGCTGTCGTTGGCACAATTTCCTAATCACCATAGTATTATTACTCCGCGGGACGAAGTCATGCGCAGCGGAACTCGAATAATTAATGCAGTTATTTTCAGAACAGATTTTTCTTTTTGCTGCGGGTTGAAAGAAAACGATAAAAACTGTGTTTTCGTTTTTCCGCTCACGATCCTCGAAAGAGATTGACACGAGCGAAATGAAAAAAGAAAAAACGTATTTTTCAATTTCGCGTCGGTTCGTTTCCGACGACGACAACGAATACGTCAAAAAAAATTAAACGAATACAGAAAAAAAAAAAAAAAAAAAGAAATGTAAATAACTTCGTTGATGTATAATATTATACATCGCAGTGTACACGACTATATATATATATATAAAACACAAGTACAATGTTGATGGCCGT
The DNA here is from genome assembly GCA_025469315.1 of Stegophylla sp. TES_Ste_2020. Lineage (NCBI taxonomy): Eukaryota > Metazoa > Arthropoda > Insecta > Hemiptera > Aphididae > Stegophylla > Stegophylla sp. TES_Ste_2020. Next base: position 8,981 of record JAIPRM010012206.1, on the reverse strand, counting down.
CAGTGCTTACACTGTTTCCGGTCGATCCGTCGAGTGGATTTGAAGGTTGATGAAAAGTTTGTTTGACGAATTTGTTTTTTTTTTTTTTTCCAAATTCGTCGGCGGCGACGTCGCTACGCGTTCCAATACACCTGTATTGTAAAAATATACGCGAGACGTTAGTTAAAAAAAAAAAAAACTACGACCAAAACTTGGAAACTCTCACGAATTTGTATAACGAGGTGATTCATTGAGCACACTTTTTCGGCCATAAAAATGGAAAATTTAAAAAAAAAATTCGCCGGAATGTTACTATAAAAACTATGTTTTCCATAACTTTTTTTTTTTTTTTTTTTCATGTCACCCCATGCATGGACTTTCTGTTGTAATACAAACTTTTGTTTTTTTCAAATAGCACCTCCCTATTGTAATTTTATCCAGGCGATTTTACTCGGAATTTCGATAAATTTAAATCGAAATTCGAACGAATGGTTTATAATAATTTAAAACACTGAGAATCAATCAAGAAGTGATAGCTCTGGTAAAATATGTCCCCGAGAAACTGTTAGTTATCCTTAATACTCGAATAATATGAAATAACCGGAATAAAATTTAACAACGAGGGGAGGTGCATTTGAAAAAGAAAATGACGTGTATTACCACAAGACATCTTTAAGGTGACACGTGGGAAAAAGAGAACATGGTTTTTAGAGGAGTATAACTTGAACATTCGTGCAAAAAAAAAAAAACAAATTTTTCTATTTTTACGGTTGTAAAAAAAAAAAAAAAAAAAAAGGGAGTGAGCATACTTTTACCGAATCGCCCTGTATGAGCTAATATTATTATGTAATAATCGACCGTTTGCGCCCCGAGGGCATATCCGGCCGGGCACCCGGGGGAGGGGGGGGGGCTGCGTCGCATCGTTGCGATAATTTCGGGGACGATACACACACACACACACACGAGGTAAACGCGGTCGAAAGTGGTTAACAATTTTCTGAGACATTATACGGGTATACAAGACCGTCGCCGCCGTCCGTAGGCCCGGAGACCTCGTGACTTCCTGTGTGCGCCTCATAGGTATGTAATGGTTAGGTTAGTTAACGGGCTAAACATTACGTCGTCCGAATAATTATTATATTGTTTTTTTTTTTTTTTTTTTGTGCGGCGGAGGAGGCGAAAAATAAAAAGGGAACATAAAAAGAATGAGAGAGAGAGAGAGAGAGAGAGAGCCGACGATTATTTATTATTGTAGATTACACAGGCCGGAGGGCCGCGCTCTCCGACGTTCGGTCACGTTAATTTGGGGTTAGAACACAGGACCTGTGCCGGAGGACAGTCAATCATCCGGTTGACAGTTGCCAACCGACGTGAAATATAGCACTGCCTATTATGTACTATGTACGTATATAATATATATATTATAGGTCCCGAGCAACCGCCACTGCTCTACGGCCACGGCGACCGCGACCTCGGTAACCTACTGACGTGTGGTACCTACCTGTACGCGTATGTAACGTACACCCGGGGTGGTAAACGATTTTGAAAATTATTGTAAAACGGGACACAAACAAAGGATAGCGGATTCGGAAACATCAAAAAAATAAATATTATTCACTATTTCGTATTATACAGATTTCGTAACGAATGTCCGCTGTGGATTTCATTTTGAAAAATGGGTATTATTAATACAATATAAAAATGTAAATCCTTAATCATTAATTATTCACAAAACACGGACATACGAAAGAAGAAGTAACGAAAATGTAAAGAAAATTGTTTATAATAATAACCCAAACATACTCTGTTTTTGATTAGGAAAAAACGATTAGAATGGTTTCGGACATGTATGGGAGCAGACGGACAGTTAATTAAAAATGTACTAATAAATAAAACGAGACCCCTGTGGGACGACCCAAAACCCGATGGATTGACAGAATGCAAATTTGGAAACAGCATACCAAAGAGACAGATGGAGAGAGATTTTGATGGCCTGAATGGACCGCTGAGCTGATGATAATGATGATGATGATGATAAAAATTTAGGAAACACAATAATCAATGAATTTGGCACAAGGATAATGACATTCTTGTGTACACCTCTGTATTTGATTGCCATAATATGTAGATTTAAACATTTGGATCTAGTATAGGGTGACCATACGTCCTGTTTTATACGGGATTGTCCTTTATGTCAGCTCTGTGTCCTGACAAACTTCTCTCAGGAAGCTTTTTTTCCTGTAATTTCAATTCTGTTTTTTTTTTTTAATCCTTTTTTTTTTTTTACTTACTTTTGATTTAAAATTTTTGAAATGAAATTATTGAATAAAGTAATGCAAGAATTTAGAAATCTTTTGGATACCATTAGATTAATTATAATCGTAAAATGAATTAACAAGTTTTTTTAGAAAGTAGAGTATACAATATGCATAAATAAAGGATTTGAAGAAATTTTAAAAAATATCAATTTAGTTCCATTATGTTATTTTATGTTTTTCAAAATAATGTTTTTATGTGTTTTAAATTAATCTATAATAGATAGTTTAAAAATTATATTTTTGTCACAATTCAAAAACATATATATATATGTAATAAATACTTATTTATTTAAAAATATTATGAAAAATATTTTTGCCCTGTATTTTATTTTTTAAAATATGGTCACCCTAATCTAGTATGAAGTATAATATTATACACTAGGCCCTTCTACAAAGCAAAACGATGTGGTCCATCACTACCCGTATAAAATCGATAAAGTATAGTATTAAACTGGTACTGGTGTTGAATAAAAATCACAATAATTCCAAGAAACACAACTCTAGGAAAAGCTAATATTTGCAAATACTAATTTTATGTATAAATGGTAGGATCAAATTTACATTTTTACCAAACGATTTTCAAATAGATTCTGGACGAAGTGAAGAAGCTAGTGTATTATTTATTTTTATTTCTGTGAACACTTTTTCGAATAGATATACTTGTCCAAACACGTTTCGATCAGCAACTTTTTGAAACCGGATTTGCCTCTTGTTGGTACTTTAGTAAGGTCATTTTTCGGATTTCTCAATTCTTAATTTTTTTTTTTTTTTGAAAAAACTATCCAAAATCTAAACATAGATAGACAGTTTTCTAATTTTTTTTCTCACTTAATTATTTTTTTTCTGTATTTATTAAAAAAAAAAAAACAGTCAAGAAAAGTATAGACATACTTCGCACCACGGATATTCTTCGCTCTCCGGGTCAGATACTCATGGTGAGTGTGTTGAAAATGACGACTATTATCGTTCTTTATATTATTAAATTCTTTCGTTCAGAATCGTCTTGTCGAAGAAATTATTTACCGTTACTTTAAAATATTATACACATTCTTCAAGAGTAGAATCTGACCCGTAGTGCGAATTAGGTCCGACTTTCTTATCTATAATTTACTTTAGTTTTTTTTTTTTTTTTTAATAACGTATTGTATAGAAAATTCCCTAAGCTTCCAAATTCGATACCAATCATTGACCGAAACTGGAGTTTATGTGTGTGTGTGTGTGTTTTTTTTTTTTTTTTTTTTTTTTTTTTTTTTTTTTTTTTTTTTTTTATACGCTGACAGTATATAACATTATAATACCGTCGATCGTGACGGAGCTTAAGCCACGTCGTCCACGCACATTCGACGAATATTCTTTTTGCCCTCTTTCTACGCCCCGTCAAACCCAAAACCGTGCAAGCACGGTCCGTGAATATGGGAAAAAAATAATATGTACACCACATTCGTTCGGAAAAATAACATGCGGGCGATATTGCTTGACGGCTTTTTCCCCAATTAATTTTCCGTCACCGTATGGCGACGGGCGCACGTCACGAACACTTCGCCATGAAAATTATATAGTATCGTGGTGGATCTACTTTACGATACGAAATATAACACATGCAACGCACTAGTGCGAAAACGAAAATGTATTTCACGACTTAGGCAATGTATTCTTACAAATCGCGACGGTACACAAAATAATAAAAATATATTTACGTGATAATATTTCAATAGTAAACTGTAAAATTGCATGTTTTTCTTATTTTAAAATAAAATTTATAAAGCGTCGTTTCCGTTAAAATGAGTTTTAAATAGTGTACTTTTTTTTTAGATTCTGAACGAAGTGAAGAAGCTCGTGATTTTACAATGATGCATATATTTTTTTTTCTTTTTTCTCTTACTGTGAACACTTTTTCGTATGGAAATACTTGTCCGAAAATTTCGAACAGTATCTCTATAGAACCGGCGGAATCACATCCGGATGGTACTTTAAGGAGGTCATTTTTCCAATTTCTCAATACATTTTCCAAAAACGGGGAAAAACTGTCGAAATATTGACGAAAAACGGCAAAATACGCAATTACCGCCGAAATTTCCGTAAAATTGAAAATTACTTTTTTGACATAACTTCTAAAATAATGCAGCTAGGGACTGGAAATTTTTACCAATCACTAAAAATAGCTACGAAAACATTTCATAAAAATTTCAAAAAGATTTGATCAATTTTGAGTTAAGTACGGCATTTTGAAAATTTCGGAAATTTCTCATTTTTTGTTAGTTTTTATGTAATGAAATTTTTGATTTTTGATATTAATACTTGAAAATTTAATATGATCTCACTAACATATATGTCTAATTGACCTGAAAAAATCTCAGAAATCGTTAGTCAACTTTTTTTTTTATACCCGTTTGAAGTTAGAATTTCGACGAAATTCGTTAGTTTTATCTAAAATTACGCACTTTAACTAACATATAAGAAAATTGGTTCGACCGATTGTTTTGAAATTTAGTGCCTAGGTAGAGAATTCTATTGTGAATATTTTGGTGCAATAAAATTTCTTACGGACGAATAATTAAATATTTTACAAGGGTTTGATTGGAAAAAAAATTGGAGAAAATACAGACAGATATTACGAAATATCTATATACTACATTTATAAGCATTTAATTACTGAAGGTTGATAATGTTTTACTGCATCCTATGTGTTTTTCGACGCTGAATACGATGGTGTGAATTAAAATCCACGCGCAACAATAGTTTTCAAACTATTTTATTCTATTTTGAGAATTCAATATTTTCGATTATTATACTAAATACCTACTATTTCACCAACAAGGTCAAGTAATGTGTTGTGACCTAGTGGAAATGGAACCGGCCTTGCACGCGACAGTACCGGGTTCGATTACAGCCCGGCACACCGAATTTTCGCAATTTTTTTTTCTTCTTATATTATATTAACTTCCTTCGTTCAGAATCGTTTTACTGGGGAAATGATTTATCGTTTCTTGAAAATTCAATACACTCGTCAAGAGAATCCCACCCGTCGTGCGGAGAACACCCATCGTGCGAAGTATGTCCGGCTTTTTTTTTTACCCTTTAATTTCCGAAGAGAGGCTCAAACCACTGAATTCACCCTCTTGTACAGTCCTCATCGTATAGTATTTTGAAAATCGTGCGCTCGATCCGATAGTGAATTCGGAATCGTATTTCGACCATTATACTCGACCTTTTACTCTACAAATTATTATTATGATATAATGCAATTTTCCGCTTTGCTTTACTACGTTTTGTATATTAATGATCGAACGACATTGATCATTACCTTAAGATCTTACAAACAACTTACAGCCTATTCAAAACTAATACTATTAGTCACAAAATTACGTACGATTTTGAGGTGAAATCACAACGTTTTACTTGTTACATTAAGTATTAACAGGGCGACAGGACCGAGAGACGAATTGAAAAGGACAATCCTGTATGAAACAGGATAATATATTATGGTAAGATAAGATTCGAGAAAATATTGAAACATCGGTTGGTTTTTTTTTTTTTTTTTTTCCTGAGAAATTAGTTATTTCTGAACTTCATTAAATTCAATAATTGGAAGTCTTGGGAAATCTGTTCGGATAGGTAGTACAGTACGACAATGAAACAGAATAAAATTTCAGAAATCACCAAGCCATAAAATTGCTTCGTCTACGTGTTGTGTTAATTACCCATGTAAACGTTAATAATTCGATACACAAAGTTGTGAGAGTTGTTTGTGAAGCATTGTAACATAATATTATAAACGTGTGAATTGTACAAAATATTATTATAGTCTCTTGCGAACGGTTTCTGTGAAAAATTATACGCAACTCTGTAATGGACCATTGCTAAAATGTCCGCTTCATTCTTTTTCGACAATAATAATGGGAAAAAAAAAGAAAAGAAAAAAAGTTTAATTTTAGCGAGACAGTTCACGAGTGTAATGGTTTTTTTTCTCGAGTTCTGTGTGAAAATACAACTATAGGATAGTAGAAGTATTTTTGTTTTACCGAAGACCAATATGTACAATAATTGATTGAAGCCTCCGCTCAGAATCGTTATTTATTTGAAGAGACGCCGCTTTATGGTTACTTTAAAAAATTCAACACACCCGCCAAGGCATCCGATAAACACTCATCATGATAGAGTGCGAAGTGTGTCTATAAAAAGCCAAACTAAAAACCAAAAATTTTTGGGGGCTTTGAGTAGTTTTAAGGGGACTAAGACCTTCTAGTCGCCATCTATTTGCGCCTATGATCATAGATTAAAATTGGTTCGTTAAAAACATATGATTATTTATAATATATAGGAACACGTCATAATATAATATACAAATTTTAATTAAAATTCGTTATTATTATTATTATTATTATTTTTTACAGTTGAATGGAATAATAAAAATTATTTTAAATTCTGTGTGGAGTGGAAAAATGTTCATTTTCATTCTACTTTTATCGAAAATACTTTTTTGTTATTAAGATGAAGTAACATTTCTCTCCGTAATAATTAAACATACGAGAGAGACCCTTTTGTTCGTTGTTTTCCCGGACCCTTTAAAAAGGCTAGTCCAAGGATCTATGTGTGCGATGAACTCACTTTTTTGTCTGTGTTCAAAATAATCATCTACTAAAATAATAATTATAAAACATTAACATACTTATAAAAGGGTTGAAAATACGTTATTGATAAGTTTTTTTCTTGTGTCATCAGTAATCGCATTAAAGAAAAACGAACGTATTAGGTACTTTATACGGTACACGTTCTGCAGATCACGAGTTGGTCAGACTAAACAATATTTTTACCAATACAAACAATGCACAGATATCTTAATTTTCCGTTGTACTGGTTAAGTTTCAAAATATATGATGTGTTTAGTAATAATGAAAACACTCGAAGTATTAATCCAAATAGGAATTTGTTCGTAAAAACATTTTAAAACACAATGTGGATGGGAAATAAAAAGTTTTAATACCGTTTTATACGTTGGCGTGCGCAGAATTTTTAAGTTCGGCGCGTGCACTAATTATTATTAAATTTTCTATAATAATATTATTATTTAAATAAAAATTGCCAAAAATTAATACATGGAATACTGTAGGCATACATATCCACGAAAAAATAGTTAAAACTCCTAAAAGTAATGTTTTTATAACATAAACTTACGTATCGTATTAGAGTAAACTCCATTTGCGATATTGTTGTTTTGTGTAGAATTTTACCAAAAAAGTTTTTTTCAGGAATAAAACAAAAACGTGGTTATAAAAGTAAACTGTTGATCATTCGAATTATAACTGTTTTATGACTATAGGACCTACGTATAGTAGTATAGATGATATCATTTTTACCTTTTATAAAACTGTTCATCTCGTTGACAACAAAATCCGGTTGAGAAATTTTCAATTTTATCGTATCAAATTTAACTTATGGGTAAAATATCTTGGTTATTGTGTTTAGTAGAACACTAATAAAACTCCATTTTTAATTTTCCTTCCATTTAAAATTCTCTTTAACATCTTGTAGTTTGTCTTACCCCCTAAATACATCGACCTGTACATTATGTATTACCTGTACGTTTCATACTTTCATATTAATTATTTATACGTTTTGTATTCATAGTCTAATTACGTGAATTTTAGCCTTGTATTTATACAATAATCATTATTATTCTTCGTTAATTAAATACTAAATGTTTTTCTTCAAAACACAATTAACCCATAAAGCAAAAGACAAAACAAATTTCGGGTAACTTATGTAGCAACGAAGTTCTTCAAATGACACTGACTATTTTTTTTTTTGAAAAGCGCATGCATAAATAATTAACCGCGTGTTAATGTCTACATATTTTTTTTTTTGTGGTTCGCGCAATAAAAACGTTTAAATGCTATACATGTGATAATAATATTAGAACCCGGAGAGTTTGGTTAAACACCAAAGACATTATAAATATTATGCGTTATTGGTGCGAGCCATTAAATTATCGTTATCGTCCGTCGACAATCGGTTCGGTGCGGTAAAGGAGGGGGGAACAATGGTTTCTGTGGTCAACATCGGGGGCGGCACATAAAAATATTGCAACAAGTAATAATCTATTCGAAGGCGATTTATCGATTTCGGGAAAAAAGTCAATAAATATATATATATATATATACGGTTTTCGGAATCATTATTTATTGTTCGGCCTAACCTAACCTAACCTAACCTAACCGACTGGCGTCCAGGGCGTGTACGATGCACGTGTGTGTGTGTGTGTGTGTGTGTGTGTGTGTGTGTGTGTGCGTGAATTGTACACAGTGACGGACGTGGTCGGAGGGAATCCGGGTGCCGGGGTCACCGCGGGGGGGGGGAGGCGAGTGTATGTCCCTTTTTGAGAGTCGCCGCTCCCGTCGCGTTTCGGGGGCTCCCGCGAGCGCGCGTCATGTGAGGTCCTTTGAACGTGTTACCGCCGCGGTCCATTTGTCGGCCGCCTATTTTCTGTCTCTTTGAAAAAAAAAATATATATATATATAATTTTTAGATTCTGAGCGAAGTGAAAAAGCTAGTGTTTTTACAATGAAGTTTATTTTCTTTTTTTTTTTTCTTTTTAGATTCTGAACGAAGTGAAGAAGCTTATGATTTTACAACGATGTTTATTATTTTTTTTTTTCTATCTTTATGGAAACACTTTTTCGTATA
>JAIPRM010012205.1:0-12272 GCA_025469315.1 Stegophylla sp. TES_Ste_2020 | reverse complement strand
TAAATAAAAAAAAAAAAAAAAAAAAAAAAAAAAAAAAACGCGACTTCAATATCTGCATTATATTAGGAGTAGTAATAACACTACTGACTTTCCGATTAATTTACACACTATAATATTATAGAATTTTATTATCTCTGGTAATATAGTTTTGATAATAATAATAATTATTATTATTATTATCGTTCAATAATCTCCGTTTTCACTTCCGGTATCTGTACGCACGTGTCCAAGTCTTAATCCAGCGTCTAAGGGTTCTCCTGGCTCGGATCACTGACGAAGTGTCGTTGGGGTGTGCCGCCCTCAAGTCCAAGTGGTGCGCGGCGTCCGGTATCAACAACGCGCGGACGGTCGACGATATGCTCTTCAACACGCCGCCACTCGACCACGGGTCCAACAGACCGTTGCTGGAGAAAAAAAAAAAAAAAAGGGGGGGCATTAACAATAATATGTCTGTCGTCAGCGAAATTATTTTCTCGTTAAAATATATTATTTTGCACGCGATACACGTCATGTACGACGCGCACTATGCTCGACGAGTGTCTCTGATCAACTCGTCGCCGCCACCGGTCCAAGGGTGTCATTTTTCAGGGGGGCGATATTTCTAATTTTAAAAATATTTTAATAAATAACGAGGTACCTAATCGTTTTTAAATACCATAATTTTTTTTTTTTTTTTGGGGTGGGGGGAACAATATTATTCGGCATCCCTCGTCATGATTATGACATGTAGGTTTTGAGTGATGAAGCGAAGAAGCTTATATTTTTAAAAAATTATTTTTTTCTCTTTGTGTGCGTGTACATTGTACACGTTTTCCTAAAGAAATACTCGTCTAAAAATTAGACAATTAACTTTTCGAATCGAAATTCGGCCCTAGATGGTACGTTAGACAAGTCATTTTTCCAAATTTTCCAAAATTTGGGTAAAAAAAAAACCCAAAACCCAAAATTTTAAGAAATCGCTTTTATATTTTTTTTTGTTTTTTTCTAATACTGTTTTTTCTTAAAAAAAAATATTTCTTTTGCTATTCTCAGTTAATAATGGAATATAAAACTGGCTTGTTATTATAGTAAAATTTATAATTTTTGGGTAAAATTGACTTGTATAATATACTAAAGCTCCGCTCAGAATTATCTTATTGAAGAAATGATTTATCATTTCTTTGAATTTAACACACCCACCAAAACCCACCGGAGAAGTGAAAAATGCCCATGGGTGTTTTCTTCTTAGAGTAGAATTAGGACAGAAAGTTTCTAGTTTTCAAAAGCATTTATTCAATGTACCTAAGTCTGTATTGTTTATTAACTGTAGAGTGTTAAACACACTACACATTTATAATATTTTTTTAATAAACCAGTAAACGTTGACAGAGAAAAACAAAATTGATGTTGAAGCTGTTAAATGAATGATAATTGTTTTTTGATAATAAATCTCCCACCTCCTCTTATAGAGAAACTTTGTCTACGTCACTGTTTTACAATGCAGAGAAAAAATGTGTTCATTTGATGTGTATAGAAGCATTCTGGGAGCCAAATTTCTAAAAATTATATTTTCCTAGAAAACAAAAAAAACGTTTCTTGTATTACTAATTTTGGTAAACCTACAAATGGTTATTTCATTACCGCCCCCACTCGTTTGCCAACTTTGACGATTATATGATAATAAAAAAGAATAGAAAAAATATGAAAAATCTTGAGCACAGTGAAATATAATATCAAAATGTGACACCACCACCTGCGATTGGCGCGATCACGTCCTTTAAACCGGGCCTATAGTCCTGGCAGTCCTGCACCCACCTAAATATGATGTTGGAAGCTGCTCTGAGATTTTTTCCACCATACTCTTTTTCCACCGTGTCCGTGACCGGCCGAACGTTATATTTGTCCTCGCAGAACAGCGCGTACTCTTCGAAGTCCCACGGATCCGGTTCGAACATGTCATCCTGGCCACCATTGGCGCACAGTGGCATTATCATCTCCGTGCAAGCCTGCGGTTCGGCTGCAATTAATCATACGACACACCCATAGGCGCAAACAGGATGAAAAATTCGGGGGGGGAGGGCTAATATTTTTATTTTTTTTTTTTTCGGTCATTTTGACAAGTACGCGTTATTTTCCACTTTCGGGATAAACGCAGAATTTTCCAAATACTTTTCTTAATGAAATAAATCTTCGGCGCAGAACTCTTGTCGGACACTTGCCTGATAGCTCCATCCGTTCACGATTGATTCCGAAAACGCTGACGAAACGTTCAAACACTCGGCCGAACCGGTGTAATTAAAATACACGCTCAATCCGCGAAACACCGAAGTCAACAGCGTCTGGTCGTCTTCGGCGTGGTTCGTCATCGACTTACAGACTTCCTGGAAAACATGCAAAAATATGATTATATATATATAAAAAAAAAAAAAAAATTCATTTCGATTCACTAAGTATTCACAATCAGTTTACGTTTCTTTAATACACTTAAATCGTTCAGTGAAGCCCACATTTAACAACCAAACATTGAATTCGTTAAATTTAATTAAATTTCAGATTAAGAATCCTTATCGGTACGTCTAAATTATTCAAAATCGAAGTCAATCTTAAATTGAATCGTTTATTTCAGAAACCCCCGCCCCCTCCCCCCCCCAAACGCCAAAAATAATATTTTGCATGTACAAATTCAAAAATATTTTTTCCCACTTCTTTAGTAAGTTATTTAGCTAAAATTACTTCTAATATCTGAAAGAGTAAGTAGTCGAGTATTTTTGGTAATTTTTGGAAGTTTTAAAAAATCCATGACACAGTTTTTATCGATTATCTCAAAAAGCGAAAAAGTGAATTTAAGAGGTTTCTGAAATAAGCAATTCAATTGATCAGTTATTTTAAGATTTATCAAATTATTAATTTTTTGAATGAAAAAAAAAAAATGTGTTTTTAGATTAGAAAAATCATATGTACTTGGAAATGAGTTAAGCGTCCACTTTAATTTGTTTTGAATTTGTCGACTTCTTAATAAAAATTATACCTGCATACCCGGAATAGTATCATTTGATTTCCACAATTTTCGTTCCTCGAGCCCATTTATAGATACTCCCAATGGCGTGCACATAGGAAATTTTGATGGGAAGATAAAGTGCAATATTTAAATAGAAAACTTGAAAGAACTGCTAAGAATAAGTCTCCCGAGGGAGTTTTTTTTTTTTTTATAAATTATCCTTACTTTTACATACAATTAAAAACGAGTACAAATAAATTACTTTGAATTATTTTCATATCAATATGACCTATAATTTAATAAGAACTTTTAAAAACACGTGTTCGTAGAGATAAAAAAATGCAAAATGCTATATAGCTTGGTGAAATTTAGACTTGAGTATACAAAACACGACAAATCCAAAACGAACCAAAACCACGAAAATTATTGTACTTGTAGTTTGAACAATCGAATTGAAAAAAATATTTTTCTATTCGTGAAATATCGATATAACACACCGCGAATGATAAGACGGAGAAAAATAAGTTTTTATTCCGCTTGGAAAACTTTTAAACGTCATACATTTAAAATAAGGATTATGGGTCAGGACATCCTCCCTCCTCTTAGGCCAACGAGTATTGTGCGACATTGTGGAACCCAATTTTGTAGAAAAAATCGTTAATGAAATGTAAAAATAACATTCAAATCAAATCGCAACATTTAGCACCTTGATCGGGTCGGCCGGCAGAGGAGCCAGAAAGTTTGCCGCGTACGGATAATTGACCATCGCCAGGGCCACGTACACGTCGGCAGCCCAGTTCTTCAGCTGCGTCACGTCCTCGGTGCCGTCTAGCGGTTCGCACAGTCTCCAGTTCTCCGTCAACCACGTCTTTCCGAGCCCTGCGACACACACGTCCCCGTCGTTTGATTATCATTTTTTTTCATTTTTTCCAAACGCAACTCAGTGTTACGGGCCAGCGGTTCCCAAAGTGTGTTCCGCCAGCGAGGTTCACAATTCAACCACGATTTTTTTTCACTTACGCTTAACCGCCAAACCAATGGACAAATTTGAAACGTGTTCAACAGACTTATAAATTCAGCCCGACAGATCTTGTTGAATTTATAATACTCATGAACAGTTCCATTGTTCGTCTATTTGAAATTTTAAAATTAAATGCATCTAAGATATTTCTCCATCATAAATGTTTTTTTTTTTTTTTTAAATACAGCATTTTAATAAAAAAAAATGTTTATTTCAAATGTAACAATGCAAATTAAATTTATTATTACATTCCAATAACTATAGGTCTATGATATAATACAAATTTAATAAAAATAACTTTCAAAATTCGTTTTAAATCTCAGAAAATTAACTTAAAACAATTGTTTTTAAATGGAGCAAAGATTACGATTTATAAAGTTCAAGAATTTGTCGCCTTTGAAATTAATTAAACAAATCGATTTTAGTATTTATGTTCATTTTGATTTTACACAGGTAAAAATCGTTTAACTTTTTTAAGAAATGCGAGAAAAATTATAATAAAAAGCTTTGAATTTAATTGACTCCGATTCTGTAGTTATCTACTCAAACTTATCGAATGTTGCAGACAAATCAAACTAGAATATTATTTAAAATACATAAATTTGACGTATGCCTATAATACAACATGTTTTAGTAAAAATATTTGTGCAAAGATATTTATTTACATAGTTCGATAAGAAAAATGCCGTAAAATGAACTAAAAAAGGAAAAAATAAACTAAAATGGTAAAAAAAAAAAAAAATTTAAATCGTGAAAAAAATCAAAACAAAAGTTTCGAAATTAAATTTGTTGTAAAACGGCACATGAAGACACATGAATTAAATTTTATGTTCAAAAAGCTATACATTAAAATCAGTTAAAATAATTGATGTTTCCTATAAATTTACAGTTCCAAACATAAAGACGTTATAATGTCTATAACACAATATGGACGCACGTTTATTGTTAATAGTCCAAAAATCAAGATCGAATTGGCTTTGGGTTCCGCCAAACACAAATTATTTTCTAGTGGTTCCCTTTGAATAAAAGTTTGGGAACCGCTGTAGCCTATAGACGAAAATCGTGAGGGTGCTTAAGGGTGTTCAGCCACCCCGAAAATCAAAGTTTACACCCTTAATGTTTAATATGATATGAGTATTGATTTATTATACTTAGCTATTTTCTTTTTTAAAATACTCCGCAACAAGACTACGTTTTATGTTTTATTGCCGAAAACGTTTTAGACTAAATTACTATCACCTCTGCGTATAAAACTCTCTCCCTTCCTGTTTATGTGAAATAACGTTACCGTTGCCAATGCATAATACAATTCAGTAATTCGTTTTCAACAGTCGATCCAAAGTAATTATTGAGCTACATTAAAACAATATAAATAATTTACCGGTTTCCGTGACGTTGTCGATGGCTTTCCAAGAAGCAGAAATGGTCGATTCGCACTCCGCGCCAGTATTTCTGTACACCGATGACGTCACTTTGTAGAAATCGTTGCACGGTGTCATTCCGGTGAATTGCCATATTGGCGCCGACGACGCTATGGCTCTAAAAATCGCATGCATTTACTCGTGAAACGAAAAATGATATCTCATAAAATTAACTTTTGAGAGAATGTCAAAATAAAAGGTCTCAGGAACGCACAACTGGTGTTTTACACTGACCAGATAATGTATACCATAATGGCTATCGTACAAAAAAGAGGTTCACACCTTCAATCAAATAACGTCACTAGGGTAATTTTTTAGAAGTGATGGAAAATTTGTTTCTTTAATATTATGTACGTAAGTGTCAAATACATAAGCGTAATTTGGACTTCTATCTCGTATACCGAGTGATGACTATTTATTTTGAAAAATATCATTTTTTTAAAGTAGTTAAAATCGCTACCTCCCTCAAAAATATTTCAGAAGTAACAAAGATACCCTCGATAACCCCTTAGTGGCGCCTGTGTCTTTAATTTGTGATGGGTAACTTAACCCAGTGGTTCTCAACCTTTTACATACGGCGACACCCTAATTGAGATCCATAAAAATGGCGACACACTTAATTGAATTTCAATATTTTTTTAAAAAAATAACATATATAAATTATTACACGTATTATACGTGTTAATATTTTATCAAAAAAAAAAAAGCCGGACATACTTAGCACCATGGGTATTCTTCGATCCTTGGATGGGATACACTTGGTGAGTGTATATTGAAATGTTTAGAAACGATAAATTATTTTTTCGATAAAACGATTCTGTGAGTGAAGCTTCAGTTTATTCGAGACAATTTTACTTTAAAGTTAAAAAGTTTGTTATTGTTACAAAAACTATTTATATAATACTCATATTATTGTCTATCTAGTATTTATCCGAAAATTTTCATAAAATTTGGATGAAAAAAGAGTTTTAAAGGCATTTTTGTTAAATTTTATGTAGTTTTCCTCGAATTTTTGAAAAATATTGAGAATTTCGAAAAATAACCCCTATAAAAGTACAATTTACAAGTAAATTTTGATTCTAAAGAACTTGGGTCATAATATTTAAGACAAGTATTTCTATGCGAAATATATTGTTTACAGTAAGAAAAATAAAAATAAAAACATCATTGTAAAGACACTACTTGTAGTTAAAAATGTTATATCTTCAAAAAAAAAATCAGGTAAGATATTTATGACACGGTGTAGTATGTGAACCTATATATTTTACAGTATAAGGTTAGGTTAGTTAAAACTTTAAAATACAAATAAACTATTAATTTTTTTTTTTTTTTTTTTTTTTGGTGACACACCGGTTGAGAACCGCTGCCGTATACATAGTAGTACCGACCACGGACTAAGATAAGAATGGACTGGTCTCGGGAAGTTTATCAATAGGACTAAAATGATACGTTATAAAGGAGTCTATTGATTTTTAACGCCATCTATTTTTTTTAACTTTCTAACTTTCGTTGTTTATATTATTATAATTTTTTCCGAATAAAAAACGATGACTTGAAATAAACTTTAAGTCACGACTCACAATAAATTAATTTTTATTAATTTTTAATCTAAAAAAAAAACCGGTTGAAACCTTGAAATTGGAGCGATCTCGAACGTGAGAACCAAAGAAAAAACCACTGGATGACGTTAAAAGCGAAATATTTCCACGCAGTTAAAACTAAACATTTGGGGCCCCCATTCCACACCCCACACCTCTCGCCCACTCGAGACCAGTCCGTTCTTATCTCAGTCCGCGGTACCGACCCCTCGACGGTAGCCGGATACTTGATGCGGAACCACGCGGCCAACATGCCACCGTACGAGCCGCCGAACGCGATCACCGGGTTCGGCCGTCCGGCCCGGGGGGGCTCGTTGTCGCCCCCCCGCCGCAAGTACTCGATCAGGTCCACGAAGTCGGCCAGCGCCTGTTGCGACGTCAGGTAGCCCAACATCTCCGGACGATGGTCGAACGGCAGCTGGCCGTACGGCATCGACTCGCCGTAGTACCGGTGCTCGGCGAACACGACCAGCGCTCTGAACTCCGAAGCGATTTCCCACACGAAACCCTATATACGAGTATATAATATTATTGTGCGTTTTAAACCCCCCCCCCTCTTACACACGGGTGTGAAGTTGCCACCCCCCCCCACACATTGTCCAATTTTTTCCAAACCTCGATCATTATTTTGAAAATAATTTGAAAATATTTGAAAACCAGTTATTTTCACCACGAGAACCTTTTTTTTTTTGAGTGAGGAGGGCCAAAATCACGCAGCCCCCCCCCTCCATGTTGTCTGATCAACAGAATTTGAAAACTTTTATTTTCACCGCAGGAAGCTTTTTTGAGTAAGGGGGACAAAATATTGTTTTTAAATTCAAGAGTTCAACTTCAAGCATAATATTATGGTAAACTTAAAAAACTTTAAAACTTACTCAAAGAAGCTTTTTGCGGTGAAAATAAAAGTATTCAAATTATGAAACTTGATTTTCAAATTATTTTCAAGTGTACTATATGGATCTTTTTTTTTTTTTTAGGGGGGGAAGACTTTGTAGAATCTGAGATGCTGCGCGGAGTTAAACCTACAAGTTAAAACAACGTTTGGCCCCTTTTCAAAAAAGCTTCTTGCGGTGAAAATAAAAGTTTTCATATTCTGTTGATCAGACAATATGGGGGGGCTGCGTGATTTTCAAGAAGAAGAAAAAAATTTTATAGCTGAAATAAAGATTTTCAAATTCTGAAACCTGGTTTTCAAATTTTTTCAAATTATTTTCAAAATAATTATTGAGTTTTGGAAAAAATTAGACATAAAAAAAATATTCAGATACAATTTTTTATAAACAAAAGAAACAATTCAACATTTTATAAATACAGCAAAGTATTAAAGAATTTCATATTTTTCACACTTTTTAATACTTAATCGTAGGTTGGCAATATCGTAAATTTTGCAATAGTTAACTTCTTTTATGAAACTTTAAATTTCTCTTATGCATTTAAAATGCAACTGATTTCAAAACTGTTTTTTCTCCATAACTTCAATAAGTAACTCTACAAAAGGGCTATTTTCAAATTTTTTTGAAAAGTTCAAAACATTTTTCAAGCCTGTTATGACATTTTTGTCATACCTTGATACAGGGGAGGCTATTGGTTATATGTTACATTAAAAAAAAACTGCTTCACAATATTTGCAACATATTTAGTATTAGAGCTACTGACTTCCCAAACAATTAACATTATACTATATAATATTCAATATATAATATTCAGGACTCGTAAAAACCATAATGATGCGCTTTAAAACTAGTCGGAAAAATATAAATAACGCACTATAATACGCTAAATTAAAGTTAAAAAAAAAAAAATGTGTTCAAAAAAGTTCGAATAAAAAGTTAATTACTCGATTAATTCAAATCTCTACTCATTATACAAATTCCGCATAAACTATTATGCGGAATATGAATTTATTTTGAAAATCTCATTGGAATCGCTTTGTTGATTGTAGCAAAACAGTTGGTTTTTACCATGTTGCTCGAGTGAAAAGCCTCCTAGCTCAGACAACACATAATTAATATGAAGTGGAGTAAAGTCTGAAAACGTTAGAATGGATGAGTTCTGAGTATTCATTTCTCGAGTTGTTATCGCAAATTAATAATTATTATTATTATTATTATTACTGCATTTGATATTATTAACTATATTATTATTATGTCTCACTGTATTTTCACAAAAATCTTCGATCGGCCCTTCGTTACCGGCATAGAAAAATATTGGACCTTCCTCAACGTCCCAATACGTGTCGTTCACTAGGTATTTCAGTTCGAACGAATCTTGATTCGTAAAACTAAAATGATCTATCTATTTGGTAAAACGAATAATACATTAGTCAATTAAAATACGGATTTAAACCTGAAAGATGTTTAAAAAAATCATTTTCGTAAGATGTATAATAACATAATATTATACAGTTAATAAAATTAAATTTTGGGCATATTTTGTCTTTTTCAATATCATAATATCAACCCATTTTGTGTTTTATTAAGACATACAACCCTTTGAGTGCCATTGACGCATATCATATGCATTTATCGTTTCAAAAATTCGAAAATGGCTCTAATCAATATTTTGTTTAAAAATAGATAACAATAGATTATAAATTCAAATATGAATCCGAAGGACAAATCAAAAATATTATAAATAAATTTTAAGTTTTCTATTCTCCGAGTGACAACCAAAATATTATGGTGATCAATATTTATCAATAATTATCACACAATATGACCATTTACAATTTTAAATCTCATTGAACTTTAGAAATTATGATCTAAAAAGAATTTATTTTTTTTCATCATTTCATTATTCAATCAGTGATACAAACAAATACATGAAAAAAAATGTAAAATAATATGCGGTCCTACAGGCGCGTCACTGGGAAAAATTTATGTGGCACTCAAAATGAATTACACTTATCTACTTTGACGAGTAAATGTAAGAGTAGTAAATCATGAACAATATTGATTTGTAAAAACATAAATACCAAAGAAAAAGATTTAAAATAGAAATTGTGATAGATAAAAAAAAAAACCGGACATACTTCGCACGACGGGTGGGATTCTCTTGACGGGTGTATTGAATTTTAAAGAAACGACAAATCATTTCTTTAATAAAACGATTCTGAACAAAGGAAGTTAATAATATAAAAAATAAATGAGAAAAAAAAATGTTAGAAAAATGTCCAAAATTTTTTTTTCACATTTTCAAAATTTTCTTGCGCCAAAATCGTTCTTATATTATTTTCTATCTATGTTTAAATTTCCATATAGTTCGGATCAAAAAATAATGATTTCCTAGTCGTTTTCGTCAAATGTTGAGTAGTTTTTTCCAAAAAAAAAAGGCGAGAGGCGAATCCGGTTTCAAAAAGTTACTGATCGAAACACTTTTGGACAAGTATTTCCATACGAAAGGTTGTACACAGAAAAATAAAATAAAAATAAACATCATTGTAAAAACACTGACTTCTTCACTTCGTTCAGAATCTAAAAAATGTATTAGCGAACAATGCAATGAAATACCACAACAAACGTGAGCAGTTTACTACTTACCGGTACTGTAATATAATTAGTAGTGTAATAATAGCTGTTCGTAGCGTATAAGTTGCAAACGAGTAGCTGTGAGCACATTAAAATAATAATATTATATTTACTGAACATTTTTTTTTATTTCAAAACGAAACTCGTGTAAATTTACAACGGAAAATCGACAACCGATTGGACGAAAATCCGAAATTTATATAGTTTTTGATACGACGTAGTAGTGCGAACGAAAACGTAATTGTTACTGTGGTTCGACAGATCATCCGATGTTTAATACTTTTTGGGCCCATACTTATGTAAATTCGACTGATAAGATTAATAATACCGTTTCGGGTGAACGCGAAAAACACTTGACCGAGTATAATAAAATTAACATATTATGCATTTAGAGCAGACGCGTGTAAACATGGTGAACAATAATATTATAATAGCTTATAATTATATTTGGCTTGATCGCGATACCTGTCTTAAGTCTAAAATCGTAAAAACCCATAAATATACGTATCTCAGTTGTAGTACTTTAGAGAGTGACATTATTCATTCAGTTCGTCCAACCAGGGCTGTGCCGATTATTATTACTGTTTACGCTCTTTCACTTGATTTAAGATACAATAATAACAAAAAAAAAATGTCAAAGACGTCATAGTTCAAAGTAAAAAAAAAAAAATGAATGAATGAATAGAACGAAATTATTTTAAATACTTACCACAGTGGCGTAGCCAGGAATTTTTTTCGGGTAGGGCTGATTAGGATTAATTTTATAGGGGCTAACATGTTTATTTAATTGATTTAGTCCTCCAAAGGCTTAACAATTAACGTGCTTAAATATGTCAACCTTCAGCGATTTTCAAAAAATATAGGCTGGAGGATCTGAGTGATTTTTTAAGGGTCCTCCTTAATTGCGCCTATGGTTCAAGATACTATACCTAGTGAAGGACACAAGGACAATCGCCTTCCCCCTCCCCGTTCGAAAAATTGATTTTCTTTCTAAAGGAAATGATAAAAATATATAACCTCCCCTCTTTTTTTTTTTGTATCTTTGTCTTGTCTTCATCAAACATTTTTTATCTCTTATGGTATTACAACAACCAGCTACCTACCATATCCCATATTTTATATTATTTATGACTAATTAGATAACAATAATTTAAGATTTCCTGAATTTTCGAGAGGGGCTTCAGTTCAATTTAATTTTCACATTTAATAATTAATTTATGTATTATACTTAGTGCCTAATTAGTGTTTAGATTACTAAATTATGCACATGCATTGTTAAAAAAGGGCTTTTGCCCGTGTAATTATAAAAAAATAAAATAAAATATTTAGTTTATGCCTTCGTATTATGCCAATGTATTAGGTCAATAGACAATAAATGCTAATGACCAGCGAACATTATTGTTTTCCGATTAACATAATTTACTTGACCTGACGTATCATACGTGTACCGCATGAACGCGAATGTTTAAACATTTCTTATAATATAGTCCGAATTTGATTTGAAAATTGGGTACTATCGTTTAATATGTGAAAAAATCCTAAAAAGCTGAATAAATTTCTTACACACTAACAATATTAATGATTTATTAAAATATATATATATACAGTAAAACCTCTCTATAACGGACCCTCTATTAAACGGAATTCTCCTTATATCGGAAAATGTCAATAGTCCCGGTACAAATAATATATGAAATTGACCTCTCTAAGACGGAACCTCTACAAAAC
>JAIPRM010012204.1:0-12272 GCA_025469315.1 Stegophylla sp. TES_Ste_2020 | reverse complement strand
TGATGGTTTTCGAGTCGTTTTTGTCAAATTTTTGGTAGTTTTTTCCAAAAAAACATTGAAGAATTGAGAAATTCAAAAAATGACCTTTTTAAAGTACAATTTAGAGGCGAGTCGGGTTTCAAAAAGTTATTGATCGAAACTTTTGGACAAGTATTTCTATACGAAAAGTTGTACACAGAAAAAATAAAAAATAAAATAAACATCATTGTAAAAACTCTTCTTCACTTCGTTCAGAATCTAAAAAAAAAAAAAAGAAAATAATAAATAAAGAATATTAAAACTTAGGCAGTAGTAATAAACGTAGTGGCGCGTCTAGATAAATCTAATTGATTATATTATTTTCCGACGACTTTAGAATGAAGTTATTAGTCGGTCGATCATCGTGACTTGCGGCGAAACGAGGATTTTAACTTTTAAGTCGTGTTAACTCACACACTAAGCAAGGATAACGGTCACGTATGTACTGGATATAACTGACGGCGAGTTTCGGTAGATGAAATATATGCCTTTTGGACTTTTCTCGTTGTGCCCGAAAAATACTGGACTGTATAGTTTAAACGCCAATTCGCTTTCATTCACAGTCGAGCTACCACCGCCTGAGTGACAGAAGTGAAAGAAAATTCCCGTAATAGGATTAATCCTTTACTACAATGTGAATGTGTTTAGAACAAAGGCGTATTTAGGATTGTTGTTCCGGGGGAGGGGGGGCTAATATGAAATCTGACTATATAATTCGTAATTAATGATTCTATTCATCTACATACGAAAAGCAATTAATTATTGTGATTCGGGGGGGGGGAGGGGGCTAAAACTACTCTTTGGGGCCCTCCCTTAAATACGCCCCTGGTTTAGAATCCTCTAGTGTGCGTCTCCCAACCCATTAGACATCGCAGACCACTTGGCACACTTTCGATCAGTCGCTGTGACCACCTTTTTCACAGATCTTAAAATGTATTTGTACACTCAAAAATAACTAAGGAGTAAAAGACCTCAAGTACGAAAATTCCGAAATTGTTCCACTTTAGAGTGGAGATATTCGTGACATTATCATAACAGCGAAAAACAAGGGTGGAAAATGATGGTAGCGCATCCGTGTCGGTTCCCAGATAAAGTGGCTAAAAAAGGTCAGTCGGGTGTTGAATATTATAAAAAGGTCACACACACACACACACACACACACACACACACACACACACACACACACACACACACACACACACACACTAGTTTGGTCTGTAAGCCGTAAACGCACGTGAGCTTTGTCACGAAACAAAACACCATATGGGCCATATAAGATGGAAAATATTGGCTTCGGCTGAATATTAATTTTGGCACTGAATCATATTAGAATACATTAGTAAAACAGGTTTGACCAGCTATTTTTGGAAAATTATAAGTTAAGTTTTACAAATTTTTAAACAATATTTGAATATAAATTTCAATTTAGGGGATATTTTTTAAAAATATGTATTGATCTTTTATTTTATTCAATAAATTAATTTCAGCTAAAATGTATCGTCATGCACTGTATTAATATCACAGTAAAATTAATTTATATTGTTAATTTACTAGAACTAGAACTATTTGCTAATGAGAATGTTAAATCTTTTTTAATAATAAGAGTTTAGATATAATTCAAAGTTTTTTTTTTTTTTTTTGGAAAGCCTCTAAAACGATTATTTTCAATTAGGTACTTCAATATTCTGATTCGTATATTAGATATTTCAAAAGTAGAACTTTGCTTCGCTGTTTTTCTATTTTTACAAAAAAATTGGGCTTTTTTATAACATATTAATTTATTATTAGGTAGTTTTTAAGGGGATTTTTGCCAAAGGCAAATTTCTTTTAGGGAATTTTCGACTAAATTTTAGAGAGCGTTTAAATACGGACTATTACTTATGTGCTATTATTTAGGATTATTAAATTTGAATAACTTTTCGATAAATGCATAGTGCACGAGTATACAAAACGTTTGTGTTCCACTATTATCTTCCGAAAACAGACGAGAGACAATACTACCCAGAGTGTGTACTACCTGTGAAAATCCTGGACCCTACACTAGTAAACGCGCGGCGAACGAAGGCGTAGGCTATAAAATTGCTACGAAACTGTTTTTTTCGGGGTGTGAAATGAAGGCACCCACGGTCTACTATAATATTGGCCGCCGCCGCGCCGTCGAATTAAGGGAAACAAATGGTCCTGAATCTCAAAACGCGCCTACTGGAATACTAAAATATTACCGACAACACGTTTTTGAATCTCATCTCGGGTAATCCGAGTTCTCCGGAACAGGCCCGTGTACAGTGTGTCCCTGTACGATATGAAAAATGCAATGATTTTTGTTTTATGAATTATTTTTAATTATTTATTTTGTATATTGTTATTTTTACAGCGCTGCGCGCCAAAAGCAATAATGCACAATTTTTTTATTTTTTAAAAAAAATTTATTTTTCACTTAAAATTTAGAAAAAATTCAAAATAGAAATTACGTTAATCTGATTTTAAGAAAAAAAATTTGAAGGTAAAAAGTCTTATTAAAATTTGATCATTTATTTATTATTATTATTATTACATTCTAAATATGAAAATTTGGGTCCAAAAATGAACATTAACAATAACAAAAGTTATCTAATCGTTCTGGGACATCGTGTAAATCAAGAGTTCTCAACCTTTTGAGGTTCATGCTTCCTTTTATACTACTATATAGGGCCACGCCCCCTTCCCACTATTATAAGATTGAATCATAATATGTTATATTTATATTATATTACATAAATACATCACGACTTTAATTATTAATGTTGGGTATTGACATGAATGATATTCTTCAAATTATTGAAAATAGTATTGTTAGTCGTTTCCACGGTTTAAGATATCTTAAACTGTGGTTGTTACACAACGATGACCTATAATCGCATACCTACTTAAAAAAAAAAAAATAATAAT
Source organism: Stegophylla sp. TES_Ste_2020 (assembly GCA_025469315.1). NCBI lineage: Eukaryota > Metazoa > Arthropoda > Insecta > Hemiptera > Aphididae > Stegophylla > Stegophylla sp. TES_Ste_2020. The sequence continues at coordinate 9,326 of JAIPRM010012204.1, read as the reverse complement.
AAAAACAAAATATAGATAACCATAAGCAACGTTTTCATATTCCGCGGTGAAATGTGGTTTCATTTGAATATTTTCAAGCTTCCTCTGAAATTGTGTGACGCCACCCTAAGCGAGCACTCCCCCCCAGGTTGAGAACCCCTGATGTAAATAGTGACGGAGGACGCCGATTTTTTTATTATTAGATCACAATCCCTCTGTTTCTTTACGCGAGATAAATAATTATTTACTAGATATATTATTATTATTATTATTATTATTATTAATGTTATGACACAACAATGTGCGATGGAACTCCAAGTATTTAATTAGCGTAAGGATACGACGGAATAACAGAGAGATCGCGATCTAGAAAACGGGCGGAAAAAAACTCACCGGTCCTACGATATTGCTTAAGGGAATTGACAATTTTGTGTATATAATTTGTAACAATGACGACAGAATTCTCGAGTATATAATAATTAGTATTAAAAACGCGGACAACACGCGAAGTATTTAATTAGTAGGGCTAGGGACTTAGAGAAGTTAGCATGTTTTTCAAAAATCATTCAAAACATAGCTAAGCAATGTAGAAATGCGTTTCATAACACCACCAGGCGTTGTATATTATAGTTCTTTCTAATTTTGGAAATTTCGCATATATTTAACTCTTTTTTTCGATGTAAGTGCATATTTCGATTATATTTGAATTTTAAGTGATTTTAAATTTTGAGATTTCTTGGTATTGGAAAATTTTTCCCTGAACAACTGAAGAGATTGAATATTATTTGATGTTTTTATTTGTTTAAATGTAAGCTTAAAAAGAATAAAAATAAAATTCATATATAATAGAAGAAGAATTAATAATACTTATTAAAATATATAATACAATAAAATTTTTAAATATTTTGAGTTTTTACAGTAAAATTAATGTTTTATAAGAGATTTTTTTACCATTTTTGCATATTTAGTACGATTTTAGAGCATAAATGCATGCATATTTTAAGTTTTATTAGAGCTATAAGTCCTTAGCTCTATTAATTAATATAACGCCAAGCGCGACACGACGTAATATCGAGATCGCGAAAACAATGGGGGGGGGGTCCTACGATCATATATTGTTTGTAAAGTCAACAATGATGTGTTTTATTTATATTTTATTATAATATGGTAACAATGGCGACGGAAGTACGGATGTGACAGTGGTGGGAGGTGCGTGCTCGTGGTATACTCGCGAAGGCATTATTATCTACCCCTTACGACGCGTATTATATTGAATACAAAAAAAAAAAAAAAAAAAAAAACGAGACCTCTCTGTGAATATTGATAATAATAATAATAATAATAAGTATAAAATGAAAAGAAAACACTGCACAAGGGTGGCAGATGGGGGGGGAGGATATTATACGCGCACATCCGGACATAAACGGATAACTACGCAGAATTTCGGTTTACTGAAAGACTGGATAAACACAATAATGTATATATTTATGTCGAAGGCCGTAGTATTATGATGGAAAATACGCCTCTTTGCGACAGGGATTTGAAATTTCTCCCAAACAGCCGACTAATTTTCAGGCTTTTTGAAAACAGACCAATTGTAAAGCAGTACTTGTGTTTTTCACTGGTCAACATCTTTCACGGTCAATTGACCAAATTTTTGATAGTCAAATCAGTCCAATTTCGTAAAAATCTTCTCTGTTTCCAAATAATATTTATTTTTATTGTTTATTTAAATCGAGAAAAATGTTTTAAATCATCAAATAGACACAAGTTCACATAACACTTTAAGAATTTTACCAAGTTGTAAAATGGCCAGAAATGTGACACTGAAAACTAAACAACGTTTGTTTGGGATAATTGTATTATAAGTTAATTAATTACTATACACAAGTTTCATTTTACTTTTTATTATTTTCTATAGCATTTCAATAAAATTAAAATAAAATTAAATATTGATTAGTTTAAATTATAAGGGTATACTCGTATGTTATATTGCATCCTGAAATAGTTATAAAGTATAAGTTATGAAATCACTGTTATGGAATATTTAAAAGAGAAATCTGTACTGTTCGGCTTTAAACGAATATATTTTTATTTCTATATGAATAGGACACATTTAATTTTTAATGTTTTGTTTTTGGTTTAATTGAGAATAATTTCCTGTTGAACCACGGGATGAAAAAACTAAACAACAAGTAAAAGCCATCTTAAACAATTAACACTTGTGGTTTGAAATATCATAAAAAGTTTAGTGTTTTATTCGTGAATGATAATAAAAATAAAGTGTTAAATTTAAGTGGTTATTTATTGAAGACCGAGAAAACACGATTATTTTTAATTGTTTAATATAACGTAGGTAGTTATTTTGTTCAATAAATCACCGCAAATTAGGTATCGCGTTTGTTATTTTATAATAAAATAAACCAATACGGAATATAGGTAAACAGAACTCTCATAAAATGGAAATGGCTTTGAATTCTTTAATTTAGAAAAAAAAAAAAAAATAGTCAACTTAAAAATTTGTTATTCGTGATAAATATTTTGTAACTTTATTGAAAATTAAAATTAGTTAGCTATATTTAGTTGGTTGTATACCTAGTTGAAATTATAAATTTTAAAATAAAACCATGTAAGGAATGTTGCCATAACGTTTTGCTTTAAAATCATATTCATTATCTAACTATTTGATATTATTTTCGGAATTAAAGACCAGTCATTATGTTTTGATTTCAATGTAGTCATATTTAATAATTTAATAGTTGTTTAATGTGGTTAAATATTGATATATTTCAATTTAGCGCTGTGTACCTCCTACTGGTGCATAAGGTTTTTTAAAGGTCAGTGGCCATTAAGAAAATTTACGCCCATTAATATTATACTCGTTAATGAACGTTCGGCCAAAGTGCTCTTTAAGAACATTTCAACTCTATGGACAGCTGTCACTCCCATTGCATGCCAACTTGCTACCTACGCGTCATGATTTTACTACGTTGAGCTAAGGTTATAATGCCCCGAAAAATCATAAAAAAACGCCCTTCAAAAATGCCAAAATATCTTACATAATTCAAACAACGTCACTAATCAAATGTATTTATAAAATAATAGCTTAAAAAGTAAAAGCAAATGATATAAATAGCGTATTTTCGTGTGTTTTAATGTCATTTTGTATAGGTAGGCGGGTCTATTGACTTCTTAATCATTAATTCCGAAATAACAATAAAAAAAAAAAAAAAAAATTGAATTTCTCAGCTATTTTTACATTTTATTATATCAGATATTACCTACAATTAATATTACGACAATAAATTCCGTACACCAATACACATAAGTGATTTTTGATTCGTTTGTAAATATTGGGAGAACATATTTTGAAACCTTGAAAAATATGCAAAATTAAAAAACCGGTGTATTTCGCATCATAGGTATTTTTTCTACTACTCGGGTGGGACACACTTGGTAGGTGTGTTGAATTTTAAAGAAACGATAAATAATTTCTATTATAAAGCGATTTTGAGCTTTATATATATATATATATATATATTTTCTTGTCTATACTTTACTTATATCATTGCTTAGTAGAAATTATTAGTGTTTGATAAAAGTATTAACTCTCCGAGAGATCAACAAATCGCATTGTTATAATGTTTAATTCGCCCCAGTACGGTTTGTGATTCCGAGCGCGGGTCGTATTTTGTTTACCTGTTTGATTCGGTATCCATTGAGATTATATATAATATATCTACCGGGAATTAATACCGAATGACTCGGCTACGTGCGCAGATATCTGTTGTAAAGGATTAAATGTGTATTATATAAAATATATATCAATGTTTGTATACACGTTAAAGTCCTAAAAATATTATTAGTTTTTGAACGACTTTACGCAAAACATTGCCCGTAGTAGTGAGAATAGACGTCACGAAACACACTTAATCTCTTTGGATTAGTATAATAAACTGAAAGACAATAATCTAAATTACGAGTGATGGACATTAGGGGTTGATTTGCCTGTCTTGCTCCTCACTTTGGTATATTCGAACAGTATTTATCGGAGAAATCGAATAAATTAAAAACCATTTTCTGGAGAGAAAAAAAAAGGCATTGATCATAAAATCGTTTTGGTACCGGCCTTTGCTATTGCCAACTTAACCTAGAGAATGCTTATTCGTCTTGTCTTATATACAGGTTTGTTTTTCAGTTCGGATTTCGATCCTGTTTTCCTGAAAAACATCACTTTTGGAATAAATATAGAATTTTCAAAGTATCTTGTTAATTTTCAGTTATTCACTTATACAAATTCGAATTTTTAATTATACAAGCTAAAAAGTTAATACAGCGTTGGTAAAAACTGAAAAATCGTTGTTAAATTTTTTTTTTCTGTTAATCGTTTTAAGTTGGAATCGAGTATGAAACGTGATTATTTTTCAATCAAAAAATCATAAAACTTTTAATTCTTAATTCGGTAGACATTTATTTTTTTTTTTTGCAAGAGATTCCCACGCGTGTTTTTCTATCTTTTATCAAACTGACTTAATAAATAATTAAAAAAAAGCGTTTAAACAGATGCTTTGGTCATAGACAACATGTGGTTTAAATTTATTATCAGCTCAAATAATTGCTAATTCAAAAAACAGATTTCCCTCGGTTATTATTTCATTAAATTATTATTTATTTTAAGGGTTTGAATCAACAGATCCTAACTAGAGGGAGGGAATATCCCTTGGTTTGAATTGAATTAAGATACTGAACGGGGGGGATAAAGTGATGATGAAATAACAAGAATTTTTTTACTAAAATAATACAGGTAAATATTAGGTTATTCTTATTTATGGGGTGATAAGATTTGTGAAAAGGTGTAAGGGACGAGATTTTTTTTTTTTTTTTAAATACATAATGAGAGCGTAGAATAAAAATGGCTGGGAACATTGGTAGAAAACCACAAACAAAGCTTCCTCAAAAATAAGTTCACCTATTTTCACTTTTTATTTAAAATTAGGTGGGTCAGTTTCAAAAAAAAATCAAAACATAGGCAAAGGCTAAGGCTATGAATGGTCTATATAAAACAATATATATATATATATATATTTTTTCTTATGCGACTTGGGTTCCACTGGCATTTTTTCCTATTGTGACACTGGTGTGTACACGATATTTCGCCCTACACGTGCAGATTCACCCCGTTATCTTTTGGAAAATAGTGAAAGGGAGGGGGGGAAACAGGAATCACACGACGCGATCACGTTTTCGACACGAGATAGGGAATATGATTATTTATTACACGTATGTTAGGACGTGAGTAATCGATAAACAGTGACGACAACACGATACTCGCGCTATCTTCCTCTGTATACGAGTACAAAGGGTTGAAATTCGATTCGTATTTCGTGGGCTACCCCGCGTTACTGCGTGTTTTTAGGGTAGAAAAAGCATTTGAATGCATATCAGATCACTTTTGAAATGCACGTGCTATTAAAAAAATGTCATCACTAAAATATTTCAATAAAACACTGATACAACATAAATATTGTTGATATCATTTATAAATGTCGTGAATTTCCTGAAGAAAGTTAAAAAAAAATCTTATGTTAATTAGGCTTTAAAGGATAGTCAAGTAGTTAGCGTTGGCGCCGTCTGATCAAATTTCGAAGTATTATTTTTAATAAAATTCTTTTTAATTTTTGGACAGTGGTAGAGGACCAATATTTTTTTAAAAAATAATCGCAGAAAGAGTTTTTCAATTTTCAAAAATAATTAAGTAAGTTTGAACAGGAAGTGCGTTACGATAGATTCAAAATTTCCCAAATGCTGTGTGAATTTCCGATAAACAATTGTGGGTAGAATGTGTTTCAAAAATTCGATTCGTGTTAGGTTTGTTTCGATTCGAACATTTTAAAGGATAATAATTTAAAAAATCACCTGTATTTTATTATATGTAAAAAGTAAATTAATTAATGGTTTAAAATTATTGTAAAATATAAATAAATTAATGTTAATTTCATAGTGAACGGAATGTGAACTCATCGAGTTGTCTATTTAGTATTTGCAACAACACACAAAGAATGTGTAGGACTTCATGGATGAAATACTAATAAATAAAAATAATTTTTGAAAAAAAAAAAAAAAACGTGTATATATATTTATCAAGCGAGCATCGAGTAATAGAAAAAGTTTATACAATGTAACAATGTACTATGCAGTATACATTGTAGAGACACGTTGTTTCAAACTTTGATTAATTGCACTAGTTAAGTTTAACTAATTAAATATTGAACTACACCTACATCGAAAACTCTGACAACACGAAAATCAGTATTTTTTTAGTGTTCTACCTACACTTATTTGATTCCCGGGAGGGCTCTGGAAAATTTACATGGTCAATAGCTAATTTGCTGATTTTATGCACAAAATGGTAAATCACAGAGAAATATATGTATATATGTATATAGATTGGGCGCGACAGATGTAAGTACAATAAAATTAAAAGTTCCTAAAGGGAATCGAGGAAAAAAATATAAAATTCGAGTTAAAGGTTTTTCTCGTTTCCTTAATAGTCAATTGGAAGAAAAGCCGTGACCACACGGAATGCGTTCGAGACGTTTTGGCATAACGTCAAATTGATTCTTCTTTAATTTTAAAATTGGCATAGAATTGTTTCGACAAAACAATAATGAATTATTGAAAAGAAATAATGATTAATATTCAGTAATTTATACATAATATATACAGGGAGATCCAAAATGTATTATATTACATAAAAAAAAGTATTGGAAGTCCCTTTAGGGATGGTTTAGCTACGTCGAATTTTAAGTCTTAAACGATTTGTACTTGTAAATTATTTCATACTACCTTATTTAGGGATAGTTTTGAGTGGTCGATTTTTGAAAATCAAACGGATGTCTATAGTTTACTATTTTGCATAATATATGAATTGAGTAAATTTTTTTCAATAATTTTAAGTGATTGAAAAATATTTATACGTACAAAATCATCTGTCCAAGAGCTTAGGTATAATTAGTATTTTTTCTAGGGGTTGTTATTGGTATTTGGCTTATAATTTTTTCGATATCTCTTCTTACGTTCCGATGAATATAAAAATTAATTTTGTCAATCAAGATTGTAACATTAAACATTTTGAATGAGTAATTTTGTAGTTTGCATTAAAACGACTAAATCCAATAATATTAAGTTAAATATAACATCTCATCGTATAGCACAAAACACACGTCGAATGGGGTAGAAAAGCTTGTGTGGAGTGGATTTATTCTGATCATCCATTCCTAAAAATAACAATCCACTGTTCCAAAGAGATTCAAATGTTAATTGTGCCGAAAATCGTTTGCTTAACACTTTCTCGTCGGTATCTCGCCCCAGAGGAGTGACAAAAACACCCTCCGTTGTGCGCAGTATCACAATTTTATTAACTTTTCAATTCAAAATTACCAATTTTGAAACTCTGCGATTTGTTATTCCGTAGACCGCACACAGGACTTGTGCACCGTAACGGAAGTAGTTGACCATTAATTTGTCGCTACACTCATCCCTCGGACCCGTTTCGCCGCGCGGGTATTTCCCGTCCGCCGGCTCTGACACAACGGTCGATTTATTTTCGCCAAAACTCTTGTCAGCCACGCGTGACGGCACGGACAAAAATTCCAAAATTCGTACCGTGTCCGAAAACTGGGTAGAAAACGAGGCAAAAAAAAAAAAAAAAAAAAAAAAGGTTTTTGTTTTACACATTATGTTTGCAAAAGTACTTATTGTTACGTCCCGATTGTTTATTATCACATAACGTGTTCGGCTTCGAAATTATGCGTGAAGGGAGGTTAGGGTAGAAGGTTATATAGAAGCTCCCCGCTCCGATGATTTCCAAAATTTTTTCAAAACGTTGAGTATCACACAGGCACCGATGACTGTTTAAAAACGAATAGTATTTTTTTGTACATTGAGCCGGATTGAAATGCGAAAAAAGTATTTTTGGAATAATTAAGTCGTAACGTAAGAATTTGAAAGTTGCACACGTTTAAATTATTATACTGAAAGCTTAATTTATAATCAGAGGTATTTTTGAGAACTTTTTAATATTTACAGTGGAAATTTATGAGAGAAAATTAAATTAATTATTGATTTCTTTTTTTTCTTAGCATAACTCACTCTCATAAATCAAAAACTTAACCTGCGCTAAATAATGGCTAACTTTTAATAATTTCAATAACTTTATTATGTTATACATACATATTACTTATTGAGAAATTTTCTAAGATAATAAAGACTTACAGGAACGGAGACTACAAATATTTGATATATTTTTTTTAAATTTTTTGTTTTTGGATAATTTTTTTTTTTTTATATATTCCCTAACAAGAATTGGCCAGTAGCCAGTATATTATAAAATAATAGCCAATGTAAACAAAAAGTAAGCCATTTTATAGAGTTTTTTTGTCTGAGGATATTGAAGTTTCAACATTTTATTTACATGATTTTTAATGTTTTTAGTTTCCAGAAAATAAAGTAACAAATGATTAAGGAAGTCTTATCGGAAAACGAGAAGAGATCAATACTACTATTTTATTATTACCATAAGAAATAGACAAGAATATGTTCGTATTAAATTTTCAGCTACATTAAAATCTATACATTAAAATTTTATGAATTAAAAATTAACAAAAATGGAGAAATTTCAGAAATCTTCAAAATGCTGTACTTACTTCAAAATCAGTCAAATATTTTTGAAAATTGTATGAGGGACACCCCTCATACTATTTTCAGTAGTCGATGAAAATTTAAACTTTCTAACTCTATTATTTTGGAAGTTATGAAAAAATATAAAACGGAAATTCGGGTTACGTCATTTTTTACCGTTTTTTGTCAATTTTTGAGTACTCTTGGTGTGCGCTTAGAAAAAGTATTGAGAATTTGGAAAAATGATTTCTCAAAAAGAGCTTTGTCCTATTTACCTGTACGCATTGCCCTCTGAGCGTCAATTATTAAATGATTCACACGATGACTTTCTCTTATACGATAATAATAATATTCAAATTCGATTTTAAAATAATAAGATTGCTAATAATTAACATATAATAATAATTAATTATAAAAAGCTGGACATACTTCGCACGATGGGTGTACTTCGCACGACGGGTGGTATTCTCTTGACGGTCGTATTAAATTTTAAAGAAACGATAAATCATTTCTTCAGTAAAACGATTCTGAACAAAGGAAATTAATAATATAAGAAGAAAAAAAATTTTCGAAAAATGTCCAAAAATTTTTTTCACATTTTCAAAATTTTCTTGCGCCAAAATCTTTTTTATAGGATTTTCTATCTATGTTTAAATTTTCATAAAATT
>JAIPRM010012203.1:0-12273 GCA_025469315.1 Stegophylla sp. TES_Ste_2020 | reverse complement strand
TTTTTGAATTTCTCAATTCTTAATTTTTTTTTTTTTTGGAAAAACCTACCCAAAATTTGACAAAAACGACTCGGAAACCATAATTTTTTGATCCGAATTATATGAAAATTTAAACATAGATGGAAAATCATACAAGAAAGATTTTGGCGCAAGAAAATTTTGAAAATGTGAAAAAAAAATTTTGGACATTTTTCTTTCTCATTTATTTTTTATATTATTAACTTCCCTCGTTCAGAATCGTTTTATTAAAGAAATGATTTATCGTTTCTTTGAAATTCAATACACCCGTTAAGAAAATCCCACCCGTTGTGCGAAGAACACCCATCGTGCGATGTATGTCCGGCTTTTTAAGCACTCTCTTACAATTCTCTTTTATCTTTAATTTAGATTTTTTTTAGAAAATAAACTGACCATAAAAGCACCCCTACGTATAAGATCCAAGAAGCTATAAATCAAAATGTATTATTACACTACCATTACTGGTGTTCGGAATAGAACGTCCGCCCGATATTTGATTGTAGTAACTCGACAACGACAATTATTTTTTTACAATATAATCGATATTTTCAAATCTCTCATTAACAACGCGAATCGCATCTCGTAAAATTAACTAATCTTTTTTCGTTTTCGTCATTACACAATTACAAAATAATTTGGTAAAATAGTAAATTATAATTTGGGTTGAGAATCTTATTAGTTAATAACGGTTAACTGGTTTTAAGTTTTTTTTTTATCATTTTGTTTTTATAAAAGTAATGTACTTTTTATATTCTAAAGTTTAAATAAGTAATTATTTAAATTGTTGAGTATTTAAACATACCTAAGTTAAAGATTTAAAAGCAAAACTGTTTTGAAATTATTTTAAAAGTTAAATTAACGTTCTTAAATGAGTTGTTTTTGTAATTTGAATAAAATTAATTTTGTTATATTATTTATTTGTATTATACATTAATTGAAATTCAAAATGGGCCCCTTTATATTTTCAACTAAGCACTTTTAAATCTACGTTAAACGTTCAAATACTTTTTTCTTTAAGTAATAGCATTTTTGGCGGTAATTTTCTATACTCTTTTATAATATAGGGAGTAGAAAGCAATTTAAAAACGGTTCAGGCTTTTGTAACAAGTCTTATGTGCTTGTTTCCTACAATAATTTTCAGACCGAATTATGCTGAACAAAATTTAATTATCGTTTAATTATTGTTAAACCGTACCAAGCTTATTTTTTACAACATTTTTTGTACTGATCAGGTTGAGCGAAAACACTTTAAAGACCATGTCACGTGTTTTACATTTTTTGGTCCAGACTTGATTTTTACAAAAATTATAGACGAGGCCAGCCCTAAAAAAATGTCATTGGACTGGGCTAGACTGACAATTGTTGGCTTTTATAGGTTTTTATAGCATGTCCCATGAGTCTTCTGCCACCTTTAATATCTCGGCAGCATATCAATATTTTTGCTTTTATTTGTTTAGAGATTAATCCTTACACAAATTATAACTTTATGATATAAATTGAAAAAAAAAATCTAAATTTTAAAAATTCAAAAAAAATTTTCCTTAAAATTCACTTTTTGAAAATTTTAATATAGCCATTTTAATAAATTTTTTTTTGAGATTAAAATTGAAAAGAAATTTAAAAATATTTTAGTAAAAGTTGGCCAAATTGCAACAAGTTAAGTTTCTTAAAAATTCCAAACTTTAATTTTTTTCTTAAAATTAAATTTTCTATTTTTGAAAATGTCAAAATAGCGATTTCAGGAAAGTTTTTTAAGTGTCAAATGTCAATTACAATTTTTTTTTCGAAATTTAATTAAAATTGACCAAGCTGGTATAGGTTGTGCTTTTGCTAACAACTTAATATGCTCTTACTTGGCCAATTTTCATTTTTTTAAATTTTACTTTTCATGTTTTTTTATATAAAAATCTCTATTTTGTGATTTTCAAAAAGTGGATTCGAAGAAATCATATTTTCGAATTTTTGAAGTTTTTTTTTGAAATTAATATCATCAAATTTTAATTTTTATAAGGATTAATCTTTAAGTAACCACATTCAAAACTATTGATACGCCATCAAGATATTAAGGGCGGTACGGGATTCTGGGTCGTAGTGTGTACGTGAAATATTGTTTTTCATTTTAATTCATTATGGTGTATAAAATGACACATTATATTAAACGGTATAAATATGAACAAAATATTATGACACATCGTGGAGATGCCGGGACCTTCAATTTTAGGTCATTAAGTCCGGTTTGACTGATGTCGTTATAAGCGATTTGCATTTGTACGTATTATTATTTAATTCGAATGCAAACGATCTGATACGTACAATATCATATTATTATCAAAAACAAATAATGTAGAGCAAATAAATAATCAAATAAAATCGTAGCCCGAAGTAGTATCTTATATGAGTTTGGTTAATAGCAGTATTTACAACCGGTTTTGAATTCAGAAATAAATCTTCATGCGGCACAAAACCAATCGTTTATAATAGAATTATAATTGCGATAATTTAAAATCATTTTTCTTTGCACGCTGGATTCACGCTCCTCGTCCATATTATAATATGTCGTTTGCGTCGAGATGACGCACGTTATCCCAACTATATACGAGTATAATAATCATAATATACATTAATATAAATGAAAACGAGGAACTACCATTACCGAGGGATTCTTTGTAGTAATAAAAACAATACTACGTTAAGTGTTTATTGTTTAACTAATTGCACTTCGGTGATTTGACAAATTATTGTATATGCGCACCTTTAAGACGTATATTATGTGTATGAATAGTTTTGCTTTATAAACTAAATTCGTCTAACTAAATACTATACAAAATAAATAGAAAATTGTTAGTCTTTGAATTCATAATTCAAAATAAAAATTTTGAAAATGTGAAAAAAAAATGTCGGACATTTTTCTAACACTTTTTTTCTCATTAATTATTTTTTCCTTTTCTTTATTTATTACATAAACAAAGTAAAGTATAGACAAGAAAACCGGACATACTTCGCACCACGGATATCCTTCGCTCTTCGGGTCAGATTCTCTGGGTATATTGAAAATGGCGACTTTATTTCTTAATATATTCTTTATATTATTAACTTCCTTCGTTCAGAATCGTCTTATTGAAGAAATGCTTTATTGTTTCTTTAAAATTCTACACACCCACCACCCGAGGAGCGAAGAACAACCGTGGTGTGAAGTATGTCTGGCTTTTTTGTCTATACTTTTTTAATTTATAACAGGAGACTTATCATGATCCAATTTTAAAGCTTACGTGACCCAAAATTGGATAGTGACCCATTGTTTTATTTATTTATTTTATAATATTTTTAAATCTTTGAAAAATAAAATATTTATTAGAATATTATTTATACAAGTATTTTTTGACAATTTCTCAGTGGATGAACATAGTAACTGAAGTAACTGAAGTAGCATAGTAACTGAACATTTGTTTTTAGTGAATGAACATAATCATAAAATTTGTTTTTTATTGAGATAAACTGTTTCTAGTTAAAAAAAAAAAAAAAATTAACTATTTGTTTTTAATACCTTCCTAATTATACAATATGCTATGAAATAGATTTAAATACGAATTTTGAGATTTTATACCTATTAATCCACTAAAAATAATTTGGTACAGTGCTACAGTGGTGCCAAACCCACGTGTTATGTTAAGCAATCGCTACTCTCTTTAAATGGGGAAGGGGGGCTTTAATTTTTAATAATGTCTTGCAGTTATAATTTTTAATACTAATTCAAATCGAATATAGCGTGTGAAATCGAGAATATAATAAAAAAAAAAAAAAGATTTAAGCAAAAAAGAAATGTATTTCTAAATCAGATTTAGATGGCAAGAAAGTTGGAATGGGTGGATGGTGTGATAAAAATTTTAAATTTCGCTTCATACATTTTTTTTGGAGTTTGGCGTTATTGATTTGATATGTAAGAATAATTATTTAACACTAGGTTGCTTGAGAATCCGCTAGACTTGTATTTGAGATAAGTATGTCTGACTGTACGTTCTGTAGAGCCTTAGTGGTATTCATTATGTCCTCATTTGGAGGTGGATTCCATATTTTGTAGTAGGAGGCTAACTTTTAACGTTTGATTTGGTGACGGATGGAGCAAACCCAGCGACTAACAGAACGAGGACTAAAGCTCAGTTTCTCTGCGCTACAACTGGACGACTAGAATAAAAATTTACATTGATCGCAAGACAACGAGTTAGTTCGTCCAACTGAGTTTTGTTAAGCTAAATGATATTAATTATAACTCACAATTTTTTTCGCAAACTAAAACCGTGAGATTAATGGAAATAAAATGTTAAAAAAATACAAAATTTGTAGAAAAATAAACTTTACTAGATGTTTGTCTTCAAATTATTCGAAAATCATAAAACAAAAAATTATTTTTATCACAAAAATATTTAATTAAATTTAAAATATGAATTATTTTAAATTCTTGTCCCCCACGAGTCTTATCGAATAAACTACAAAATTTTATTATCTCAGAAGATATCGCAAATCCTCGAGGACACTTTGCATGATATTTTGCGTAAGCACGCCTCACGAGAAACGTAATTGTCGTAAAGAACGTAATTTATTTTGTAAATAATTTTATGTTAATTGTAATAGAACACGTCGAAAAATGTTAACAGCAAAATATGTTAGGTACTTTAATAATTACAATTATTATTTATAATAATTTATGTTGCTTTAATTGTTATATTGTTTGCGTTTAATCACGACGACATTTCATACCAGCGACCTCAGTTTATTATTTTATCGCGTTAAATCGTTACGACTTGGATATATTTATTATAAAAATGTAAATTTAAAAAATTAAACAATCATAATATTAAAATAATAAACACCAAGCTGACAACTATATTTACCTAATTACCCAAAAATATACGTGAATACAAACAACCGCAGTGTAACACGTAGGAGGTATATTATAATTTATTATCATCGTCAAATCATCCAACGACCTCAACTAGATTTGTCTGACAACACGAATGTGGTTGGATCGTATCTTTTTAATTTCGTTTTAAAACGCACACGTATGTACTCCAAAACAATGATTGCAAGGGTTCTCAACCTTTTGACGTTCATACCCCCTTTTATACTATTTTGTGGGGTCACGCCCCTCTTACCACTACTATAAGATTGAATTATAATTTTTTATATACAAAATATATATATATATATGATGATAAATACATCATGACTTCAATTATTAATGTTGGGTATTGACATGAATATAATAGTTCGGATAATATTCTTCAGTTTATTGAAATTAGTGTCGTTAATTTCGTTAATTTAGAGTGCCTATATTTAAGAAAATAAAATACAGGACAAAAATATTTTTCATAATATTTTTGAATAAATAAGTATATATTTATAAATATTTTATGTTTTTGAATTGTGAAAAAGTATAATTTTTAAACTACCTATTATAGATTGAATTTAAAGACATAAAAATATTATTTTGAAAAACATAAAATAACATAATTAAACTAAATTGATACTTTTTAAAATTTCTTCAAATCCTTTATTCATGTATATTGTATACTTTACTTTCTAAAAGAAACTTGTAAATTAATTTTACGATTTTAATTTATTTAATGGTACCCACAAGATTTCTAGATTCTTACATTATTTTGTTCAATAATTTCATTTCAAAAATTTTAAATCAACAGCAAGTTAAAAAACGGGATTAATACGGGACAGACTTGAAATTACGGGACAAAAAACGTCCTGAGAGAAGTTTATCAAGACAACAGGACGCAGAGCCGAAATAAAGGACAATCCTGTATAAAACAGGACGTATGGTCAGTTACCCTACGTTAATTATTACACAATGATGACCGATAATCGCATACTTACTTACAAAAAAAAATAATAAAGAACAAAATATATAGCTAACCATAAACAACATTTTCATTTTCTGTGGTGAAATTTGGTTTTATGTGAATATTTTCACGCCTTCCCTGAAATTTTGTGACGCCTCCCTTGAGGGGAATGCCCCCCAGGTTGAGAATCCTTGGGCTAGAGTGACTCGTATCGTATTACGTAAACGTATATATCATTACTCATATAATAATAATAGGTGGTTAATGATAATTATTTTACAATTACTGTCGCTTTCGACCGATGACATCCTAAAAACGCTGATCGATAGGTTAGGCCACGTACGCAAATGGTATTTTGCTCTTCCGTGTCCACATATTCAAAATGAACATTTTAGTCGAACATATTCGTGGAATTTTTTAAATTCTGAGTGAAGCAAAGAAACTAGTGTTTTTTACAATGATGATTAATCATTTTTTTTTTTTTTGCAAACATATTTTCATATTAAAATATTTGTCCAAAAGTTTCGACCAGAAATTTTTTTAATTAGACCTTTCTTTTGATTGGTACTTTTAAGAGATCATTTTTCGAAATTTTCAGTAGTTTCATCAGAATTTAGGAAAAATACTTTTAAAATAATTTAAATATAAATAGAAAATATGAGAAATGTTTTGACGCAAGAAAATGTTTGGTGTGTGACATTTTTTTTCTCAGAAAAAAAAAAAATTACTTATTTTTCTTTTCTCAATAAAATTAATAGTGGAATATAATACTGGTTGAGTAAAAGATAAAATTTTTTTGTAATAAAATCAAACTTTATAATTTTGAAGTAATGTCTTGAATAAACTGAAGCTTAGAATCATTTTATTGAAGAAATGCTTTATCGTTTCTTTAAAATTCAATACATCCACCTAGAGTATCTCAACTGATGAGCGAAAAATACCCATGGTGCGAAGTATGTCCGGCTTTTTTTCTAATATTACGATAATACGATGTTTGTGTAGAAATGTGACTAATATTATGCTGAATTCAATGATATTGATTTTGTTTTAGAATCTTTTGCATGTTTTGATAATTTTTTAGTGATTATGGTGCATTTTAAGTATTTTATTACTTTTTATTGTTGCATTTATTACTTTTGAAAGTCACACTTTTTTGTAACACATTATTTTGGTATGATAAATTTCAATCAAATATTCGAAAAAAAATATCATTTATATAATTACCATATTTTTCTAATGACTATTCATAAAAAAAAAATAATAATAATAATAATAATTAAAAGATTTGAATAAAGAAATTGTCAAAGTTTTTCTTTTTTTACTCAAATTTAAATGAATTTTTAATGCGTCTTTTATATTTTGAGTAAAACAATAATATAAATAATATAAAGTATAACTAACTATTCATAAAACAATAATGTCAGAAATTTAATTAACTGCACTGTTCAATGAAATTATGTTTGAAATGTAGCCAATAGCGTATTTCTTAATAAATAAAAAATAAGTACTTGCCTAAAACAATACGCCTTTTTCAGAGGCTGTAGATTTTCTTTGCAATGTCTTTTTTTTTTGTCATTTACAAATTTGTATTAATTTTGAGGCGTAAAAAAACGTACTTATAGACTTTTAATTCTAATAACGTACTACAGTGCTAATCGAATGTAACAATATTTGTTGTAAATATCCATGTAGTGTAAACATTTATTTATTTACCGCTTTTTTGATTATTTTCAAAAAAAAAAAAAATATGAAACTATTTATTTGTATAAAGTGATGAACATGGTCGTGTTTTAGTGCTTAAGGCGACACAGCTGTTGTTCACAACTCAGGCGCTGTATGTACTAATAAGTATGTATATATTGCACATTTATTATGTATTTATTGATATATAATTTTCTACACTGTTTCGTTAATTTCTAAATTTCTGTCCAACACATCGGTAGCATGTGTAAATGTTGTATATTCACTTTTTAACGCGATTCGTTTATTTAGAATATTATTATTAAAAGAAAAGTTAATGTAACAAAATAACTGGACAAACCTGTTGTTCAATTGAAGGTTAAGTAGTGTTGCTTTTTTATCAGCCGTCTACAATGTGCGTAGCCCGGTATTAACGAAATATGGATACAATTAAAAATTACACAAGAATTTGTGTAATTATACGCACGTCAATTTTTCGGATTCACATGTTTGAGTGTAAAAAAACGAAAAAATAATGAAATACTGTTGACGAAAAACGCGTATTTTAAAACACGAAAATGTATATTTAAGTGCTGTAAATCGCGTCTGTTTTTTTGGCTCATTGTAGTACGTACGTGATCGTAGGCAATAAAGTTCAAACTTAGATTTACTGCTCAATGAGCTGTTAATCCAAAAAATGACAGATTTTTTTTCGTTATTATTTCGCAACATAATATTCAGTTTATTGTTTTTAAATTTGGAAATTGTATACAAGCTCACACATAATATCGATACATAAATCGACTTATATTTAAATTTATGTTCAAATCTGATGAGTAAATTTTTAATCATAAGAGTTTTCATTTCAATCTCTTCGTTTGCGGTTTTCGTTTTCCGTTTTTCCCCTCTTTCGTCCAAAACGGTTTTATTGAAGAAATGATTTACCGTTTTTTTTTTTTTTAGATTTCAACACACCCACCATTAGTATCGCATCTGAGGAGTGACGAATACACGAATATATATTACCTTTTTTAAGTTGTTTTATTCAATTATTTTAAATGTCATTTACAGATTGAAATCTATTTTATTCAGTCTCAAACAATATTACCATTTCCGAATTGCATGTATCTGTTAATTGAACATTATCGTTTTAATCTCGTGAAATAATCTATTTTTAGAAATCCGTCAGTCTCATCACTTCAGCTGCTATTACTCGTATTTAATAATTATTCAGTATAAAATATTATACAAATTAAATAAGTGTTATACAAACATACTAATAAGTACCTAAATCGGACCTAAATCCCTTCCAATCAATTGAAAAGAACTCAATATTACATTTAAAAAGTACTGAGTATGATTGAAAATGAACTCGATTTGTTTGGTCGTGTGAAGCCTTCGTTGAGAAGTTATTGAAGAGTAATTTAGTTAATTAATTATTAATATTTTTCATTTAATTGAATAAATAATAAAATAAAAAATAAAATGATATAATAACAATAAAAAACACTATATACAATGCTAATAACTGTCAAAAGATCAAAATATGTATATGGTGTAAAAATATGACGTATTCCTGCTGTCAGGTTTGATACATTTTGAAAATTTCTGAATAAGGTTATATAAAATTATACGTTTTGGACCGAGTTATCAACAACATTAACTTTTATAAATAATATTTCTATAATATTATTAAATTGTATGTTTCACAGTAAATATACTACTGAATTTCATGCAGTCTGTTGTAGTAGTTCGAAAATCACTTGCCAGTGGCTACGTTATGTTGTATTTTGTGACTGTCAAAATTTTAAATACGCTCGTCGAACGTGAATAATTGTTTTGAATTTAATTTTATTCCGATCGGAATTTCAAAATCACGGAATGACCTACGACGAATGATCATGTTAAATACTTATTGTGTTAATATTGTATAATACAAATTTTGACACTACACAATATAATAATTGGCCGTCGACCAACGAATATCAACGATCACACATTGACCTTGTGCCCGTCGACGCACTGGCAAAGGCAATAGAAAAATAATAATGTATATGCCGTTGAGATCGAGATTTATGATAAATGTTCGAGAATTTACTTTTCCTTTTTTGTCCTCGATTTGCCATCTAAATTGATAATCATTTCCCCGGATCTATATTCCCTCCTATTCCCTCAAAGTAATGATAAACTATTACACTAATAAAATTCGATCCTATACAAATTTTAAGTCTCTTATTCGTGAACTATTGTTTTAAATTTTTTTTTATGATACTTGCATACATTTATAACGTTTATAATTATATAAGTGATAAAAATGGATTATTTATCACTGAAAACAAAAATTTATATTTTGTTCCTTTGTTTGTCACAAAAATAACGTTTTAGTCAAACTAAATTACTTTACTACCTATGTTAACTACCTCTGATTTTTGTAACAACGACGCCTTAATAATAGTTCAAAATGTTCAATTTTTTTCAATAATCTAAACAGCTATTTTTTTCCATTTTTTTTTATATACTTTAGTAAAATTTTCGACATTTAAGTTAAGTTATTTTTTTAAAAACTTTTTTGCTATACAAAAAAAAATATGACGAGATAAATTCAATATATCTTTATTTTATATTACAAAAGAAATTCGAGCTGATACGTAGAATAATGACAGGAGTGTTAGAGACATTAAAACACTAAATGCGGTCGTACCAAATATATGTGATTCAGCTAATATGTTAGTCGGAGGATTATGTAATGAGAAAAAAAGTGTAAGAAAAATGTCCAAAATGTTCCTCATATTATTGCCTATCTATGTTTAAATTTTTATAAAATTTTATCGTTTGGATCAAAAAATGATGGTTTCTGAGTCTTTTTTGTCAAATTCTGGGTAGTCCCCCCCCTAAAAAAAAAAAAAAAAAAATTGAAAAATTGAGAAATTCAAAAAATGACCTCTTTAAAGTATCAACTATTGGCAAATCCTGTCTCAAAAAGTTGCTGATTGAAAATTTTGGACAAGTATATTTATACGAAAAAGTGTTTACAGAAAAAAAAGAATAAAAAAAAATAAAAATAAATATCATTGTAAAAACACTAATATTGTTCAGAATCTAAAATTAATAATTGCAAATTGTTATTTATTTAATGATATTAAGTTCACGATATACGAAAACTATAAAAGACAATCTGGTAATTTATTACACAATTTACTTTCATCGTTTCTCCAGGTATTTCACCTTTATGTGAGACCGTGAATTCACCACATTCTAGCATTCAGTTTTTCTTTAGTCATTCTTTTTTTTTTTTTTTTTAAGAACATGCCGATTTCACGCAATCGGCCGTTTATTATCTTCCAAAATACCATTTTTACGTGTATTCGCTTGCTAATTTCATGAAATCGACGTAACACACATTTCATGTGTCCGCCACACGTGTGAAACTATCAAATAATTACTAGTTAATGAAAACAAAAATAATTCAGTAGAGAAAAAGTATTCCAACATCTTATTTTTGACACGAAAAACGAAATAAAACTCTGTAAGCAATTAAAATTAAATCATATTTGTATCAGTTAAAATCTCTTTATTTAATAAGAGTAATAGTATTATATGTTATAAATTGTCGTAAAAATGTATAAAACATTATTAATATGAATTTTACAATACCTTATGTTAATAATAATATAATTTTAAATATCTGATGTCGATGAAGAAATCATACAAGTAGACCAAGTTTGTGATTATCGATTAATTTTTTCAAACTACCCAAGTTTTAAAGCACTTATTAATTAAATTATGGTAATGTCGTTAAGAGGTTTTAGTATTTTACAGAGGATGTGCTAAATATCGAAATTTATGTCCGTGAGGATTTGGAATTTATCTCAGTCTGGTCAAATCGAAAAACTCGAAATACTACAAAGGTATTTCATTCATAATTTGTTCAGATTCAAAATTAAATTTTTATATTAATTTATAATATTATTAGCTAGGTACTCAACAAAAGAAATTTGATGTAGAGTTTATTTAAAAGTTATTGAAAGGTGTAATAGATTTTCCAAAGTTTTTATCTCAAAATAGTTTTTAAATTCCAACAATTAATTCAATAAATACAATTTGTCATCATATCTCTCTTAGCTATAGAAATTATATTCATGAGAACCCAATATACTACTTGTCTATGTCGTGTAAAGAACTGATTAATTTTTGTTTTTATTCTTTTTTTTTAAATTTGAAATGCAAGTCTTTGATTTAAATGTATAATTTGTTATCAGTTTGAAGTATTAATAATTATTAATTATCATGCTAATAGATTTATAATAATATTCTCTAATATAATTCCCGTATACAATGTGACATTAAAATAAATTACTAAAAAGCGGACATACTTCGCACGATGGGTGTACTTCGCACGACGGGTGGTATTCTCTTGACGGGCGTATTAAATTTTAAAGAAACGATCATTTCTTCAATAAAACGATTCTGAACGAAGGAAGTTAATAATATAAGAAAAAAAAAATAGTATGTCACTATTAATAAATATGAAACACGAACCATTTGTAAAATTATCCGCATACTTAATATAATAGTAATATAAAGTTTACATAATTATATTTATGTTGGGAATCCCACGATACGATTAAGGTGTGCACGGATTGAGGCGGCACAGCCACACCGTGCGGCGCCGCCTAAATGTTTATCGGTTATAATAACCGAAAATATTGAATTATCAAAATAGAAT
>JAIPRM010012202.1:0-12273 GCA_025469315.1 Stegophylla sp. TES_Ste_2020 | reverse complement strand
AGTATTTCTATACGAAAAAGTGTTTACAGAGCGGAAAAAAAAAAATAAACATCATTGTAAAAACATAAGCTTCTTCACTAACGTTCAGAATCTAAAATTAAAAATAAACATCATTGTAAAATTACTGACCTCTCCGATCCACTCAGAATCTAAAATGACTATTGATGAAATATCTTAATATTCTCAGTTGCCATCACAGTCCTCGGTAGTATAGTGGTAAGTATCCCGCCTGTCACTCGGGAGACCGGGGTTCGATTCCCCGCCGGGGAGAAATAATTTTTGCAATTTTTTTTTTACTATTTAATTTTTGCTTACATGAAAATAAATTAATTTTATTTCTGTAAACAAATTTTTGTGATTTTCTTTCCAAGAGCATATTACGTTTTTGACATGAAGAGCTGAAAATTGAATAACAGTCTAATACAGGTTCCCAAACTGTGCACCGCGGTGCTCTAAGGGCATCGCAAATACTTTTCAAGGGCACCGTGGCACAAAAACAAATATATTATATATATATTTACAATTTAATGTGATTATTTTTTGTCCCCCCCACCAGCTTGAGTGGTGTTGTTAATATGAATGGTATCCCTTCTTAGATAGGCAAAACTCTTAAGCTTAGCTACATCTGATCTGATTACAAATATTTGATCTACTTAATTTTATTCAATTCGTACGTAAAATTATGGCTAAATTTGAAAAATAATAAGGTTTAAGCAAAATCACTAATGTCAGCCTCCGTCAAAATTTATTTATGTGAGTCTGAATATTCAGTTTACACTGTTGCTAGCACTAAATATTGCAACCGTCTCAATGGTGAACCTAATCTCCGACTCTAGTTGTCCATAATAAAACCTGACATTGTTATCCAACCACGTACAATTAGTCATTAATAATTACATTATTCGCGTTTGTATTTTTTTTTTTTTTTTTACTTGAAAATGTACTTACTATAATTATTAGACTCTAATACGCGACATACGCACCAATCTATGGTTCAATTTGCGATCTACATGCTACATCATAAACCTAATTAAGAAATAATAATGTTAGCACATCGCGACAAAAAGTAGATCTAACCAATTGATGGCGATTGTTTTACTTCGACCATAGTCAAACTTTTTTTACTACTTTGTGCCTTTGTAAGTATTCGAATACTTAACCATTACATAAAAACACCGTCATTGACTTACAATTTATTTAATACACGTTGTAGAAATCATAGGATTATTGACTAGCAACAAATGGTGGACTATTAAATATTGCATATAATAATTGTATCTAGAATACTTAATATTCTTATATAAATAACCAATAGTAGATGTCATTTCAAACAAAAAATATGTATCACAAATGACAGAATGCGCACTCATCTTCAATTACGCCAACTAATCGAAACCTTACTGATGTCTATGGATGAAACTGATGATTAGGGCTAGGGACTTATAGGAGTTAGCATGTTTTTCAAATATCATTCAAAACATAGCTAAGTAATGAAGAAATGCGTTTCATAACACCAAGAGTTGTATGCAGTTCTCTTTAATTTGCATATTTAGCTCTTTTTTCGATATAAGTGCATATTTCGGTTATATTTAAATTTTAAGTGCATATTTCACATATTTTTCAATATTTAATTTGAATTTTTTGTGGTATTGGAAAATTTTTTACTGAATACCTGAATATTATTTTGATATTTTCATTTGTTTAAATGTAAGCTTATAAAGAATAAAGATTTCAAAAAAAAGAAATATCATAAATAATAAAAGAAGAATTAATAATACATATTAAAATAATATATTATACAATACAATTTTTAAATATTTAAGTTTTTACCGGTAAAATTTATGTTTTATAAGAGATTTTAGCATTTTTGCATATTTTTAGAGCATATTTCGTAAAGTATATAGCATGTTTGGTACATTTTTAGAGCATAAATGCATGCATATTTTAAGTTTTTTTAGAACTATAAGTCCCTAGCCCTACTGATAATAGTGTTAAATTATAATTTACCTACGTGATGAGAACAAAAGTAGTATAAAATATTCATAATAACAATTATTTCAATTATGAATTCGATAGGTCAAAGGAACTTTATCTACAGGTCGATGATAATTAAGTGTAGATCACGAACTGGAACCAAAATTTAATATAACCTTAGTTATTAATATTTATGTTTAATATTTATATTTGTAAGAACCCCGATACAATCTCAAAAATCGCTATTTAAATTTTTCTATAATTGTAAAAAAACGATTATTCACTTGAAATAATATTTTTTTTTTTCAGTCAGTACCTCATAATATTAGTATTATTAATCCACTGGTAATAGTCCCTTTGTTTTTAAAAGATTCCTAATGTGTATTTCTATTCATTGTAAATTTTTTTTTTAATCTAGTCCAATATTTTTACAAGCACTTAACAGTTCAAAATTTATGATTACTACTCAAATGACTGTTCATTCAACAAATTATAGATTTATTTTCGTTATTTTTTCGTATCGTATTCAATGTATTGTTCTAGGGTGAAATTTGTATACGATATCATTCTCTTATATTTATATTTTTGTTATATAATCAGTAGATTAGATTTTTAACTATTAGAGCTTTAAATTTTAAAAAACGTCTAAATCTAAGTGTCGTACGAATAATGAAACACCCTTAAAGAGTATCCCACCAAAGGAGCGAAGAATGGCACAATTTATGCGTGGATATTTCCACATAACACTGTTAAATTAATAGATTAAAAAATGTTTTACGTGAGTCCATTTCCAAATGAATATAAGTGATTCAAACATTTTAATTTCTGTAATGAGATGTGTTTCATTTTAAATTAACTTTTCGTATTTCTCATCCCTAAATTTATTTAATAATGTCTGTTGTAAAGAATTTTTTTAAAATTCTCCAAGCATTATTTAATAATCTGAAATCCATTAGAGAATAAAACAGAAAATTTAATATGCTTATCCATTACCGCGATTAATGTAATGGAAACAACTTTTAAATGTTCGTAATAATTTTAAGATAGTAAGAATCGATTTAGGTATCATACTTTAAGCAAAACTGGATTATATGGAAGAAAAATATATATGTGTGCATACACACACACACACACACACACACACACACACACACACACATATAAACATTCTTGGATTGTATTTTTATTAACTAACTATTTAAATTTAAACACATTTCATAATATTTAAGTATAATAATAGTTACATATCACTTTCAATCAATCTTAATCACATAATCATCACATTTTATTGGTTTTATTTTACGTAAACTCTAATCAATTACTAGAATATAATAAATGAGTGAAAAAAAAAAAATATTAAAATTCACTATTTGGTAAAATTTAATCATAAATAATGATCATCACGTTTATTATGATTCTGATTACAATTCATTTTTTTGATTTATTTGTTCATAGATTTTAAATAATATAAAACTATTAAAAGTGTTCTTGAACACACATAAACAAAAATTGATTGAATTAAAAATAAAAATCTTTTCTATGCATAAAATTCACATTAGTAGTGTATTTATTACACACTCCCCTCAGTTATTTCCTCATCAAATATTTAACTTTACCTAACAAAATCACAAAATAAAGACAAGAAATTGGATAAATATTATTTATCTTTTTCTGTTTTGTTTTTCATTCACTTATATTTTAGAATGAGGCGAAGAACCTATTGTTTTTACACTGATGTTTATTTTTTTCTGTTAACACTTTTTTTTATAGAAATACTTATCTAAAAGTTTCTTTTGGAATCACAAACAAAGCATCTAGATGAAATTTTTAAGAGGTCATTTTTTGAAATTCTCAATAGTTTTTCGAAAACTATCTTTTTTCAATCCAAACTATATAAAAATTTAAATATAGATAAAAAATAGTATAAGAAATACATTGATACAAAAAAAAATTAGAAAATGTGAAAATGTTTGTTTTTGGAAATATTTTCTTGCATTTTTTTCTCGTCAAACATTTTTTTCCTATTTTCAATTAATAGAAAAATAAAACAATTTTTTTTTATACACAATGTTAATAAACTTTATAATTTTTAAGTAAAACTTTCTTACATAAACTGAAGCTTCACTTAGAATCGTTTTATTGAATGATTTATCGTTTCTTTAAAATTTAACACACCCATCGAATCCCACCTGAGAAACGAATAATACCCATAGTGCGAGGTATGTCCGTCTTTTTTTTTTTGTATCATCAAGATCAAACAATATAATGTATAAATATTAAATATATACACATCAGTGGTTCCCAACCAAGGGGGAATTGAGATATCAAGAATAGTTTTGTTAATTTTATTAAAAAAATCAATTTTAAATTAACTTATATTGTTTAATTAATATTAACATTTTATATTATTATTTCTGTTTTTATTTTTAATAACTTGATCTTATATTTAATATTATGAATTAGTATGTTGATTTGTATCTAATATATAATAATGGAAATAAAAAATCAGTAATATATGTATTATTATTGTAATATTGTATAATTTACTTATGTGACTAACAAAAAAAAGTCAAAATTGAAATTAAGAGGGACAATATTATATCCAATAATGGGTTTAAATGTACTGTGTACTTAACTTATCATTTTTATAAGTGGTATGTTATTTTGTTTTAATATAAATTACAGTTTAGTTTATCATTATTGTTTAATATTTTGAGATTTATTCTTTAATAGTCTAAATTTTAGAATAACATAATTTTTGGATTAAAACCGTGATGTAGATATTGTGGTTGTCTTGAGATCTTCCATCAACAAAGTCTAAAAGATACTTTTTAGCTATGATTGAAAACATGGCTATTTTATTGTTTGTATAAACAAAATTGTTTACTATTTTGGGTCAAAAACCAGGTATCTCCATAAAACAAAGAAAATTACATAAATAGTGCCTAGAAAAGGTTATAATATATTGGATGATTATAAACATACGTATGATTATTCTTTTTTTTTTTTTAAGTTCATTGAAATATGTGCAAAAAAGAGAACCGCTGAGTTTAATTTTGGGACAAGAAACGATATATCTCCACTAAATTATTATTTAATTAATCAAATTTAACTATTAAAATTTATAATACAATTATAAGACTTTGTATATTATTGCACATACACCTTAAGTATAATAATCAGTTTTTAAAACAGTAATTTCATCAAAGGGGAGTTATCAAAACTGTTTTTTATGTCTCCTGAAAAATTACAAAAAGTAGAGATCCCTGATTATTTCACCGGTCATAATATTTAGTATTTATATTATATAAATGATAAAAATTCGTAAAGACAAAGGAGTTTTGTTCCATGTCGTGAATGGGGGTGTGCGGACGACGAAGCTCTAGCTTAGTGGTTCTCAACCTTTTTATGTTCACGGTACATTTTTTTTAACAATAAATTTTAACGAAACATTATAGTAATCAATAGTATTACATATATAAAAACAATTATAATATTAATTTAAAAATTAAAACACATATTTTATTATTTAAATTCACCGTTAATAGGTATATTATTATTGTATGATTAGAAATTTAACGTGATATCTGGCTTTGTTTATTTTTTGTAAATTAACTGATACAAGAAAAAATAGATGACGATTCAACTCTAATTTTTTTTCTAGTCGTAGGAGTTTTTCTCATTTCTTGATATTAATATATTTAAGCAAAAATAAATCCTAATTCTCAAAGGTCTAGAGTCGAACATTGCGAAAAAATTACTAAAAAATGTTCTGATGTTTAAAATTCTTCAAGCAATTCTTTTGAAGGTGTAATAATAATCTCATACGAAAGCACTTTCGTCCAACGACTAATAGTACTCGTAATATTTTACCACTAAACTAAAAGTGGGATAGTCATTAATAAATATTAGAAAATTTCTATTATTTTTGTAATTATCTGATTTGTGTGTACTACCGTCATGGCACGCCTACAGTGAGTTCACTGTACACTTGTGTGCCGCGGAACACCGGTTGAGAACCACTACTCTAGCTGCTTGAAGATTGATATAATATTTTAACTCCCCTCCCCTCCTCGCCCTAATAATAAGTATCTGAACCACACAAGTTTTCAATGCCTTCTCAATCGAGTTGAAAAATTTGGAATTCTCATTAAACCGAGAGCTTATAAAAATGTCATCCTAAATTTCGTAGTTTTCATGAACTTCCAAATATTCAGTCAACCGTGCTCTTTATGAGATTTTCAATTTTTATTTTAGAATTTGGTGTTACATGACTTTTTTTTATTATACGGCTTCACCGTGACTACTATCAATATAACCACCACGCACTGTGTAGCCACAATATTATGCTATAATTTTTTATATGCAGGTACGTAAACGTGGTATCGTAGCTAATTATATTCGTATACGAGGAGCGAAAAGTGATAAATTAATTAACCCGCTCATTATTTAAAAGAAGGCGAGATACGTCTCAATCTTGTAGACTCGACAAAGGCATTATTGAAGTACCCTTGAAAATCATACATGTGTTTTATACGTATTCCGATATTATAATGTCGCGTTAACACGATTTCGAGCCAATTTAAACTTAAAACCAATTTACTCGTCACATCGTCTCTTTTCTCACGGTAATTTCCATTAGTACCAGTCTACAATTCGCGATAACACATAAGCCAGCTTTTAGATTGCTATAAGACTCACCCCCGCACCCAGCTAACTGATAAAGTACACAGCAGTAGTTCTCAACCATAGGGTCACGACCCAATTTTGGATAGCGAATAATTATTTTGAATGGGTCGCTAAAAATGTACAACGTTGATATAATATTTTAATTTTGGATTACCAATGTTAAATAGTTTTAAAAATTATTAATGAAACTTCTTTTGTAAATTATTTGATAAACAAGCTTATAATTTATCATTTTGGATGTTGGTTTTAAATAAATAAATAAATACACGAAGAGTAATAGTTTTTTTTAATTACGATTATTGAAAAAATTAAATGGGTATCGCAGGAGCAGATTCAGGAAAAAATAACAGAGGAGGTGACTTCAAAAACATGTTTGGTACTCATAAATAATGAAATACAAATTTAGTATTGAGCCTTTAGAAGAGGGGGTGGAGAGTTCTTACCCACTACACATCCACTGCACATCTTTTATTACTATCCTATCAATAAACTAAAAGTTTAAACAAACTTGTTACATTGTTTTCTATATTATTATCATTTAGCACTTATATATTGCTTATTACTATAATATATTATTATAATACATATATTCATTATTAAATTTATAAAAACATTATCATGTTAGATATATTAGTATAATAACTGCTAATATTAAAAAATAAATAAACAAGGTAATTTTAAAGTTAAAAAAGTGGTTAAATTTTTTCGAAATTATTTTTTCCGTACTACGTACACTAATGATGATAATGGGTACAAAATTCAAGTTTCTTGTCCTACTGATTGTTAAAGTCATTGCTATATTACTAAAATTGATTTTATGAAAACCTTGTTTATGGCATATTTTTTCCGGTTTTGTAAAACAAATTGAGAATTTTGAAAAATTACCTCTTTAAAATACTGTCAAAATAAGATTTCTGATCTAAAAACTTGCTGTATGGGAATTATGGAAAAGTATTTACATATAAAAATGTTTCCATAAAAAGCAAAAAATTAATATACAACCATTGTAAAAGCATGAGCTTCTTTGCTTTACTCAGAATCTAAAGTTAATTAACCAATTTCAATTAATTTTTTCAAATTTCATTGAAATGTTGTAATAAAATATGTGCTATAAGAAGAGTAAAATATTTTCCAAATAGGGACTATAAATTGGATTACAAAACAAATAAATTTTATAATAAACCAGACTGTGTCAACCTTGATATTCAGTGTTTTTTTTTTTTTTTTTTTAGTGAACGGAGAGATCACCCCGATCACACCTCCCTGAATCCGCCCCTGGGGTGTCGGTTGTGGGAAGACGGGTAGCTCCTCATTGAAATTATTTTCAAATAGGTCACAAGAAAAATTAGGTAAATATCTTTGGTCGCTAACATACAAAGGTTGAGAACCACTGGTATACAGGGTGAAATACTCGTATAATAAACGAATTATAAAACTTACGTTTACGTTATCAAAATTTTTTAATATGACAATGATAAAACTAGTCAATAATTGGTACAGGATAGTGATACCTACATATTATGGTCATGGAATATTTTAGGTCATAGATCCTATGAGGCTGTGACAGTAATATAATATAAAATATTAAACAATAAGAAAAAATTAAATTTGCTACAAATAATAAAATTCGATTCCCAATGATATTTCTTGTAGGAAAACAAGATACCCAGTAGGCTGATTTTTTCCTTACTGGAAATCCATCTAATATTGACTAGGTGTCTATTTGGACACTGAAAGCATACTTAAAAAATGCCCTGGTAAGAATTAAATTAAATTCGCCAAAATCGAATCCTAATTTATTTTTATATACAATATTTCAATGCTGACACTTTTTGTTAATAAAAAGAAATATAGTCATTTTTACTTGAACTATGAAAATATTGAAATTGTAGTGATGGGAATTGAGAGTGGAAGTCAAAGCTCCCCATGGGCTTCTAAGGCATTACAATATTCGGAAACGCTAATATTTTTTTGACTTATGCATCCCTCTTCTATTTTTTCCCCCAATTCAAGCTCTGGTTGATTCTCAAAACGCATAGAATTGGATTTCAAACGTCAGCCTCATTATGTAACCCAGGAGACCACGAGAAGATTGGTCGATAAGCATCTTCAATATTTTTTGTTTACGTTTTTCAATTTAAGATATGAATTTTGAATTTTATTTTTCAATCATCACCATATTTTTTATGAGGGGTAATATTTATGGGCAAGTTAAAAATCTAAAACTCATTATAAAAATGTGTACTTTATGTTGATAAGATTTTGGTTATATATTTTCATAATTTCCTTCTTTTTGCATAATTTCTTTTGTTTTTTTCGTTCAATCTCTTGTTATAAAATTTAATTTCTTAAACGTAAGTTAATTAATAGTATTAAATAAATAAATTCATTATTTTGGTAAAAATTTAAATAAAACATATTTAATATATTCGAATCTATCCATTTGGCCCATTTATTTTTAGAATTTTTTTTTTTAATAAAGATTTCTTAAAGTGAAATGATTTTTCTTTTTTTTTTTTTAGTTAACTTCTCATTTTTATATATAATTATCAGCTTACACATTTTTCGTGGTATTTTCTATTTCATGTATTAAAAACCAATGTATTCTAATGTACCAGTCTCAAAATCTGTATTACCAATACGACGATACCTAATATTTTCCATTTTGTAACATCGTGTCACAATATTGCAGGATAATGAGCGAAAGCTTTCATGCGTATACGAAAACCTAACTAGTATATAACATTTTTGTATCCTGGACCCAACTAGAAGCTAATCATTTTTTATCCATTTTATCTGGGACCCAACTCGGTTTTTTTAATTCACTGGTATGGATTTAGATAATCAGATTCACGAGTGACACTAGTGACAGAGTAGTTAAAATTCAATAAAACTATTAAATAAAGTTACATATATCGGATACACAAATTATATAATATCGGAAATATTTAGATATTTTTTCTTTTTTTTTTTCGTCTTTATTTAACAACAATCGCGACTTTCACTTGTATGACTACCCACGTTAATATTTCATAAAGACTCACTCAATAGGGTACTTATTACGAGGGGAGGGAGGAGACAATTTTTTTACTGAAATTATACCAAGGGGTCAAAATAATCATTTTTTCTCCTTATAAATATCAAATTGAAATCGAATGACATCAGGAATCTTTTATTTATTATCCTATACATTATTACCTGCCTATCTTACATAAATAATAAATCTATTAAACTTATACCTGTAATTATAACATTTTTCAAACATTTTTTTAATGTGCCTGACCATACTGCAGAAATAAATCGTATTTATATAATTTACTTGAGCTTCAAAGGATTATGGTTTAAGTCAATCCTTTAGAACCGTGGCCTTTGGTTATGTAGTTAAAAGAATATAACAACAGCTTTGGATTATTATCTTTTTTCTTGACATGTCCTGGTTTCCAAAAATAATATACTTAAAGTCCTAATCTATGCACAATAATTACAGTAAAACGTATTCGTAACGAATACTCACCGGATCATCAAAAGTGTCTAAATTAGACAAGTTTTCGTTCTACAGGCTACAAGCTTGTCTTTTTATAGTCAAACTCGTATTACAGATATCTATGTAATAACATGTTGTATTTTTAATGAAAAAAATCCCATTGAAAATAAAAATACATATTGCATGCATTGTGCATACATAGAAAAAAATATTAAAATATTATTACGATGAATACCATATGTATTATGTAATAATAATAAGTACACGATTGCACATAATTTTTCTCAATTCTTATTCAGTAGTTATTTCAGTTTCATGACGTGCAGTTAATTCGCTCACGAGTGAAAATAATTATTCAAATAAAATTCCTTGGAAAGAATATGCTGTATATTGCAGGCCATACAGCTGAAGAATCAGTGATGAAACGCACGAAATTATATTTGAATTAGGTCTAAGAAGTTGTCCGTTATTTTTCCTCTAAAAATCATAGGCGTAGAATGGGAGAGGGGGTGTGAAGGATATATTTGATATCTCATTGGATTTGATTTAGCTCCCTTTCACTTTATAAAATATACAATTTTCTACGTCTCGATATCAAAACTGAAAAGATTTTTTAATAAATGTTTTTACTATCTAAATTACATATTTTTAAAATATTTTATAATAATTATTAAGTTGTTTAGACATTATATCGAATCATTGTCAAAATAATCTTAAATAATAATATTTTATAACATTGGTTGAGAATCTTATTAGTTAAACCCACAGGTATCCGGAGAGAGGGGCATTTTTATTTGCCCCTCTCTGGACATTCCAAAAGTGATTCTAACTGTTATATTCGTAGTCAGTAGATAAATTTTTAATTGATATTCTGACTGTATAGATTTATAAATTTGATATAGTCAAATTAATAAATAAAGAAAAATATAGCACGTTCGTAATGTCGATCTCTATGGTTATAAATAAATCTCTGAGTTTAATACAGTAAAGATCCTTCAAGAATGTATTTTAGATCTCAAAAAATTCACTTAAGAGGACACTACATTCACATATGTGTTGTGTCTGTCCCACACAGCGAATTCCACACTCAACATAACTAATTTACGTTTAGCATTACCATTTTTTTGTTGTTAATTTTAATTTTAAAGGAAAGTAATCTATTATTAAACATAAATATTAGAATAATATCTGTGGCTATACGTTGTCTCTTATGATAATTTGTTTTATAAGCGAGTTATGAGCATATCAAATTATAATATTAGGTATACAATATACATGCTCCAAACTCATTTAAAAATTAAATTTTCGTAAAAATACAAACGTACATAAATAATGCTTTTATTTTTATGTTTAATAATAGATTGCATTACACTTGAATTAAAACTAACAACACAAAATGAGTTCTGCTGAACGTAAATTCGCTATGTTGTTCATTAATAAGACAGACGACACAACGTGTGTAGACTAGCATTAGTGAAAAATAATCGTATTTAAGTGTTTTTATATTTGTATTTAATTTTCATAGATAAAAACCACACCATTTATTTAAGTTATGTGTGTAAAGTAATTACTATAAAGTTTTGATTGAATTTCAATTAGAATTGACTTGGCTCTGATTTTATATAGTTCTATTTTATTCTCGAAT
This sequence comes from Stegophylla sp. TES_Ste_2020, assembly GCA_025469315.1. Classification (NCBI taxonomy): domain Eukaryota; kingdom Metazoa; phylum Arthropoda; class Insecta; order Hemiptera; family Aphididae; genus Stegophylla; species Stegophylla sp. TES_Ste_2020. The sequence continues at coordinate 481 of JAIPRM010012202.1, read as the reverse complement.
CATAACAAATTAAACGTTGTAATACACTTACAGCTATTTGTTAAAGTAACCTAGAATATTATATATGAAATATAAATATGCTTTGAATTAAAAAATATTTGTGTATTGACGGAATTTGAGAAAAAAGAAACGATAAATCATTTCTTCAGTAAAACGATTCTGAACGAAGTTAATACTATAAGAAAAAAAAAATTTTTCAAAAAATGTCCAAAATTTTTTTTCACATTTTCCAAATTTTCTTGCGCCAAAATATTTTTTATAGGATTTTCTATCTATGTTTAAATTTTCATAAAATTCTGATCAAAAAATGATGGTTTCCGAGTCGTTTTTGTCAAATTTTGGGTAGTTTTTTCCAAAAAAAAAATTGAAAAATTGAGAAATTCAAAAAATGACCTATTTAAAGTACAATCTAGAGGCAAATCCGGTTTCAAAAAGTTATTGATCGAAACTTTTGGACAAGTATTTCTATACGAAAAGTTGT
>JAIPRM010012201.1:0-12273 GCA_025469315.1 Stegophylla sp. TES_Ste_2020 | reverse complement strand
AGTAGCCATCATCAAAAGTTCAAATCTGAAAAGACATTATGAGACTAAACACAAATCATTTAGTGAAAAATACCAGGTAGGAAGTAATCTTCGTAAATCCAAAATTGAGAGTTTATATTTATCTTATTCAACATCGACTCAAATTATTAACAAGGCAATGAGTGAACAAGAAAAATGTACAGAGGCTTCTATGCGTATTTCATGGATAGTTGCTAAACACATGAAACCGTTTACCGATGCTGATATAATCAAAGAATGTATAATTGAAGCTGGAAATGCGTTATATGATAGTAAAAATGATATTATGGAAACTATTCGAAATATTCCGTTAGCTACCGTTAGCCTCCTCACAACTACTCATAGCTCCCCCAGAATTTATGAGAATTACATAAGTTAATGCTTTTTCGGAGGCTAAATCAACAAAATAAACAAATTAGCCCCCACAAAAATTTTTCCATGTTGCGCTAATGTTCAGATTAGTATTTATATATGCAAAACTGCAAAAGTGTTTATAGAACGGGGAAAAAAAGTTAGACAGAATTTGCATCATAGTAATACTTCACTTTTTAGGTGGAATATTCTTAGTGGGTTTATTTAATTTTAAAGAAAAGATAAATCATTTCTTCAATAAAACGATTCTGAGCAGACGTTTAGTCATCATACAATAACCCCGTAACAATAATTACTACTTTGCAATGGTTGCTATGATTACAGGTAGGGTAGAATAGGGGAAGATAGGAGTGGTAGGAGTCGGGGTCGTAGGTAGGGTGTAGACTGTAAAGAGTATGGGTCAGGTTAGTCAGGATCTTTGGTAAGGGGGTTTAGGATCCATGTCAAGGCTGAGGATAGGTGAGGGGTTGTGGGTTATCAACAATGGCGATGAGTGTAAACCATTTTAAATAATATGAATTTCGAAAAATTCTAAGTATAAAGTACCATCTAGAGCCAAAGTTTGATTCAAAAAGTGGCTGATCTAGGATTTTGGATGAGTATTACTATATGCAAAAATATTAACAGATATACAAATATACAATACAGAAATTTGCACGTGAGGTGAGGTACTCTTGACGGATGTATTGAATTTTAAAGAAACGATAAATCATTTCTTCAATTAAACGATTCTGAACGAAGGAAGTTAAAAATATAAATATAAAACAGTAGATTAGATATGTTTAACAAATAACTACTATTATTTAATAGTGTTGGGTGAGTAGTGTATTTTATATATATTTTTTTGAGTCGAGTTGAGTTGTAACGTTGAGTAGGTACCCGAATATTGTGTGTTTGTGTGTTGCCGAATTCAGCGTAACATATACATTGCAGTCCGTGTAATCTGTGATAACTGATAAGGCGTCGCGGCCTTGGGAAATGACGTACGTATCTCCAACCCCTCCACCAAAGAAATTCTAAAAAATTTTAATTGAAATATTTAGTAAGTATGTCATTTGTATGAATTTGTATGACAGTTTTCAGATTTTGTTCGACATTAGAATTCGAGTGATATTTAAAAACCTGAAGAGGGGCTGGAGACATATGTCGCCCCCCCCTTATGTTAATCACCAAGTATTCTTATATTTTATTATGTCAAATTCAATAACTCGATTTGTATGAATTTGTATGACCACTTTTGAAAATTTCACAACATCCCCTCACCTGTAATTTGTGAAATATACGCGTTTTACCGTGTCCCTCAACCCCCTTAATTTGGAAATTACAACTTTTTCCTTCACAAATCTATCACGCTCTACTTTTTATAAATTTTTTGTCTCACTTAGATTCTTCTAAAGCTATAATAATTAAAGAATATGCAAATGCAACAAGTCCCATACCTTACTCATCAATACATTTACTAATACCTATTCCAATGTACATTATAAGATTATTATACTTTCAAAGAAAATAATCAAAGTTATTGACGTTTATTTTTTCTTTTGATTAGCTGTTTTAGAACAGTGTACAAATTACAAACACAACTTACTTACCTAAAACATAACAAAATGTTTATTTTTCAATAAAATGTACCTGTGCTGAAATTTGTGTTGGGACGTGTTTTTTTACATTTTTAATTGATTATATTTGAAGAAATTTATACATACCATTATAGTATATTTATTTTTTTTTTTAGCTTATAACCGCTATACGTATGATGACATTAATCTTCAGTCATTATATATGTGTATATTTAATTGAAGTTTCACTCAAAATCGTATTATTAAAGAAAAATTATTTATAATTTCTTAATAATCCAACATACTCTCCTACAATATTATTTTTTCCCTGAGAATAAGAAGAATACTAATGATATGAATTATGTTCGGCTCTTTAGTATTAGAAAATATAATAGCCTTTATATATAAACTTTTTCCTTCGCGAACCGATTACGCGCTATTTGTATGAATTTGTATGCCCAGTGACCACTTTTGAAATTTTCACGACATCCCCTCTTCTGTAATTTGCGAAATACGCGTTTTCCCGTGTCCTCCGCCCCCTTAATTTAGAAATTACAAGTTTTTCCGTCGTGAACCTATTACGCGCTATTTGTATGAATTTGTATTAACACAATATGATGACATTAATTTTCAGACGTAATGTATGTGTATATTTAATTAAAGATTTACTCAAAAGCAGATATTCCGCTAATTATAGATAATTATAATTATTTTAAGTTTTATATTGAGTTTAACAATAATTGTTATATCATATTTATTTACATTCTATACGAAATTGGTTTATGATTTGGCGTATTGTTGAAATGTTAAAGATTTAAGCAATATTAATTTTGAAATGGGCTATAATAACAGAACAATCTCTGTCTAATTAAACATTTGTATAAATGATAAATGAAGCAGTGTATTGAAGTTTCGTTATAGCTTAAGTCTAAAAAAAATAGCATAGTTTTAGTTAAAAATCTGTTTTATACTAAAAGGAATTCAATGCTCAAAGTTTATAGTGCATATTTTTGCAAATTTTAGGGTTTTTGCTGTATCTCTAATTAATTTGCTATTATGTAAAAACATTTTAGACCATTTTTAGAAATCGATGAACTTATAACGTCATAACATGATTGACGTAGAGTACTTAGATTACTTAGAGATTCGATGTTTCTAAATATGAATATTAAAATATAATAATTAATTTTCAGGCATTTATTTAGTTTTATTAGTTACATATACGTATACAAAAAAGAGTAAAATATTTTGCATTTTAAGTATATTTAAGATGTTTTTTGTAGGCACAGAATTATAATTGATAACATGTGTGAAATATTTTTAATTTGAATTATTTAGGGCATATTTTTTTATGTTTAAACCATATTATAGGACATAATTTATATTTTTATGAAACATATTACAGCGTATATTTTCTAGTTTTCAAGTGCTATAACTCTAGAACTCTGATAGTGACGAACCAAAAATATTTGACGAGTTTACATTACTCAAAAATAATATGAAAAATATTAACATAGAAAAGTCGCATTCATTAGATTAAAAAGATCGTCTTGAAAAATCAATCGTTGATGGCTATGATAACAGTGAAAATGTTTTTCAAACAAAAATAGTTTAGAATTTCATGTTTTAATTAAAAATTAAATATTGTTTTAATAATATTTCATAAAATACATATTTATACAAGTTAAAATAATGTTATTTTAGGAATCAGTAAACTACATATTAAGGCGAAAAAATATTATAATAAGACTGATAAGATGTAGAATAGTGTTTCCTAACCTTTATTACCGAACATTTCTTTTGACTTTTAAAAACTTCACCCCCCCCCCTCCTCATATCAATTTTTTTTCGATTTTACAATAATGTGATGTTTATTATTTTATAATATATTTTTTTAATTCTAGTTTTTTACTTGTACAAGTTTTCATATTGAAATACTTGTCATTAAATTTCAAGCAGTAACTTTTTAGATCGGAAATTGCGTTATTTGGTACTTACAATAGGTAATATTTTAAATTTTCAAATTATATTACTAAAAACGAGGAAAATATGTCGAAAAATTAGCAAAATATGGAGTAAACTAAATTTTTAGAAAATTGCTTTTATTATGACTCCGAAACTAATAGAAATAGAAAATTTAAATTTTCTCATATTATCAACATTAGCGAAATATAGACAAAAAAATTCTGACCGTTTTTGAGGTAATTATATTATTTTTAAATTACTTTGTGTTTTGTAAGGTCTTATATAATAAAATAATAAATTACTGATATTATTATCTGAAAATTTAACATAATCTTACTTACATAGTATATGTCTAATAAATCCCCCAAAAAATTTCGAAAATCGCAAGATAACTTTTAATTTTACAACTGTTATAAATTAGAATTTGTATGAAATATGTCAGTTTTTTTCCAACCAAAACGTTACAACTTTTTAAATTTAATATATGCTCAATATTTTCTTTTACCAAAAGTTTTCTCACATATTTTTCTACACGTGGCATAATTTTCGTGAAAGTTAGCATACTGACTATTTTTTCACATGTGTTTAAATTTTAGAATTACCGCTCAAATAATGGTTAATCTTTGGATTAATTGACATATTTCACTTCTTAATTATTACGTAACATATACAATATACTGTTTTTAGGGCAGAAAATGTTAAATATGTTTACTTGTATACAAGTAAACTTGTATTAATGCTTTTGTTAAAATTAGTAGTGCTAATTTTTAATCACAAGAACTTAAGAACTTTAAACTTCAAAACACGAAAGAATTAAACGTTTTCATGAACGATAAGATGGACAAAATTATTCCGTTATCACCCATTACAAAATTAATATTTCTTAAATTATGAAAATAACAACAATATCAGTTCATAGAAAAATTTGGGATAGTTTGTAAATATGTAATAATTGTTAAACATACCTATTCAATATCAAATTAACAATTATTATTTTCTATTATTAACTGAATATTTAATTGAAGGAATGATTAAGCGTTTAAATGGTTTACACTTGACGCAATTTTCGGAAACCGTGGTAATCACTAAACATAATAATCATAATGACCATAGCAACCATAGAAATTTTGGTTAGTATAACTATGGTTACCATAGTAATTACAATGTTACTATGGTAACCATGGCAACCGTGGTAACAATGACAACCATGGTAACCTTAGAAATCATGGTGACCATGTAACAAACTAATAATCGTTATGTGGTCATCATATAATCGCTGCATGTCAGCTCAGAATCATTTTATTGAAGAAACGAATTATCGTTTCTTTAAAATTTAATACACCCACCAAGTACATCACAACCGAAAAGCGAAGTATATCCATGGTGCAAAGTCTGTCCGGCCTTTTTTTATTAAAATTTTATAAAAGTCTAAATGAAGATGAAAAATAATGTACAAAAGATTTTAGAGAATGAAAATTTTGAGATAATAAAAAAAAAAATTTTGGAAATATTGTTTTTCATCAAACATTTTCTTCCAGTTCTCAGTCAACAGAATTAATTCTCAGAAATAGTTCGGTATAAAACTGGCTAAATAAAAAATATAATTTTTGTAATAATTATAAACTTTATAATTACGTATTAGTAAAATTATCTTGAATTGAATAAACTCTATTATTGATAATGTTATTAATAATGAGCTTCGTTCAGAAATATTTTATTGAAGAAATTATTTATCATTTCTTTGAACTTCAATAAGCCCACCATGAGAATCCCACTCGAGGAGTGAAGAATACCTATAGTACGAAGTACGTTTGAATTGTTTTAGGTTTTGAGCGGAATGAAGAAGCTTATGATGTTTATTTTTTCTTTCTTTTTTTTTTTTCATTATGTGAACACTTTTTCATATAGAAATACAAGTCCAAAAGTTTCAATCAGTAACTCTATAGATTCGACATCACACCCAAATAGTACTTTAGAGAGGTTATTTTTGATCAATTTTAAGTTAGTACATAATTTTGAAAATTTTGGAAATTTTTTGTTAATTTATATATTGGTAATAAAATTTTTAATTCTTGATATTAAGATTTGTAAATTTAATATGATCTTACTGACATATAGCTGTCTAACTGACCTAAAAAAATCTTGAATATCGTAAGTCAAATTTTTTTCTATAATCGTTTGAAGTTAGAATTTTGATGAGACTCGTTAGTTTTATCTAAAATTACATACTTTAACGTACATAACAGAAAATTTGTTCCACCGATCTTTTTAAGACTTGGTACTTAGGTGGAGAATTTTATTGCAAATAAAAATTTTTGGTGCAATAAAATTTCTTTTAATATAATATTATAATTAAACATTTTTTAAAGGTTTGATTAAAAAAAATCAGGGAAAGTAGGACAATTAATATATTTCCGTTCATGGACACTCACGAAGTTTGATAATGTTTAATAGATTCTGAATGAAGGGAAGAAGCTAGTGTTTTTACAATAATGTTTATTTTTTTATTTTTTTAGATTCTAAACGAAGTGACGAAGCTTATGTTTTTAAAATGATGTTAATTTTATATTTTCCTTCTTCTGTAAATACTTTTTCGAATAGAAATACTTGTCCAAAATTTCCATCAGTAACTATATAGATCCAAAAAATTTAACTTAATTTGGTAATTTCTTTAAAATTTAACACACCCACCAAATCCCACCTGAAGAGTAAAAAATACTCATGGTGTGAATTATGTTCGGGTTTTTTTTTTTTTTTTGTATTTACAGTATGACTTAAAACAAGAATGATCTGATTTAGATACAGTTGAAGACGGTAGGCATCTATTTACATATTATTCATTGTTCAACGTAAAAAGCATTTGATATAAACATTACAGATATTATCTAGGTAAGAAAAACTGTTGAAGAAGAACGATTCAAGCCATTTAAAAATTTAAATAACCTCAAGTTGTTGTGGCACGGTTCACCAAATTTTAATTTTGCTACCATACTTACGTTTTTAGATAATATTCGAAACTAGATAGGTTTTTAGGGTTTACAAATTGCACTTGAAGGATTTCCAACTTCAGGTCACGTGTATATCGTGTATATTATGTGGTATCAAATAGAGCTTATTATTGCAGGCATTCTAAATCAAATAAAACTGATTTATTTTTGATACGTGAAGTTGCGTTGGGTAACACACATTTGTAATGGGTTATAAATTAAAATATTTCAAGGTTTAAAAACTGCATTTTAATATATTTTTTACATTGTTAAAATAGTCGAGTTTAAAAGAAAAAGAAAAATTATAAGCTACCTCGTGGATAACAAAGCTACATGGTAATTGGTATTTATAAATATACTTGGTATATAAGTAAAAACGTACCTTTTCACCAGGAATCAATGCATAAACAATTATTATTATTTTATAACAGCCAATTAATGTGTTTAGATAAGTATTAAATTAAATGGAAGCAGCAATTTAATACGGAATTACTTTTTGCAAAATATGTTCATACCACGGTCAGCGAATGCTGACATTAAAAACGATAAAAATCTAAATGTAAACGAGAACTTCCTACAGAGTGGTTACAACCCATATTTTTTTTCTTTTTTTTTATTAATAAGATATTTAATTCAAGTAGAAATTTACATAATATATTGAAAACTTTTTTGTAAATTCAATTTTTTATTTTTTTTATAACGTCTAAAATAATGAAGCTAGAAAGTTGAAACATTCACCAACTACTAAAAATAGTCATGTGCACACCTCATAAAATTTTCAAAGATATTAGATTATTTTTGAGGTAAGTACGGTATTTTGAAAGTTTCCGAAATTTCTTATTTTTTGTTAGTTTTTAATTCATAAAACTTAAATGTATGGATATTAAGAGATGAAAATTCAATACAAATATACTCATATGTATACAAAGTGAAGAAGTTAGTGTTTTTATAAAGATGTTTTTTTTCTGTGAACACTTATTTCGTACAGAACTATTTGTCCAAAATTTAGATCGGCAACTTTTTGAAACCGGATTCCCTTCAAGTTGGTACTTAAGAGAGATCGATTTTTGAATTTCTCAATGATTAAGATAATTTATATTATTTATCAATAATTATTTATACTTAATTTTTTTTCGAGGGGGGGAACTACCCAAAATTTGACAAAAAAGACTCGAAAACCATAATATTTTGATCCAAAATTTATAAAAATTTAAACATAGGTAGACAGTAATATGAGAAATATTTTAGCACAAGAAAATTTTGAAAATATGAAAAAAACAGTTCTGGACATTTTTCTAACACACTTTTTCTCATTAATTGTTTTTTCATTTTCTTTATTTATTAGATAAAAAAAAAAAGTAAAGTATAGACAAGAAAGCCGGACATACTTCGCACCACAGAAATTCTTGGCTCTTCGGGTCAGATTATCTTGGTTAGTGTGTTGAAAATGATAACTATTATTGTTTTTTAAATTATTGACTTCCTTTGTTCAGAATCGTCTTATTGAAGAAATGATTTATCGTTTTTTTAAATTCTATACACCTGCCAAGAGCATCTGACCCGAGGAGCGAAGAATATCCGTAAAGCGAAGTATGTCCAGCTTTCTTGTCTATACTTTTAGATTCTGAACGAAGTGAAGAAGCTAGTGTTTTTGCAATGATGCTTTTTTATATTTTTTTTTTTCAGTCTACAATTTTTTTATATAGAAATACTTGTCCAAAAGTCTCGGTCAGCAACTTTTTGGAACTGGATTTTCCTCTAGTTGGTTAGTTGGTACTTTAGAGTGGTCACTTTTTGAACTTTTTGTTTTTTCGAATAAAACTACCCAAAATTTGACAAAAAAGACTTGGAAACCATCGTTTTTTGATCCAAACTTTATTAAAATTTAAACATAGACAATAATATGAGATACATTACTTTTATAAGTGATTCTCAAATGTGTTACGAGAAAATTAAGTGCCCCAAAGTTTAAATTTACGTAAAAAAATTTAAGAATAGTCTAATGGGTACAATATTTGTCTCGTAGGTAAAATATTGCTAAGTCTAGGAAATCCAAAATTTATCTCGTATAGGAAAAATCGTTGGTATTAGAATTTGAATGCAATTTTTTGTATTGGAAAAATGTTATACCACTTAAAAATATAATAAATTTATCTTAATGTAACATGTATTATTACATAGGTATACAGAATTTTTCCTGTATAATGTATTTATACTAGACAGCTAAAATTTTTCTGGCCTGCAGCCCGTCTGCTACATAGCATACTTTTCAAAAAGTTGAAATGATTCCCCTGATTGAAATCAAAATTTAAACGAGTAGTTTTTGAATTATTCAAAAGTAAATATTAAGAAAGATAGTGTTTTGGATACGTAATATTTGGTTAATTAGGTACGTATGTAGTTAGTTAATTAATTATTTAGGTCGTTTTATCTCATTTACCCATATTTGTTATTAAAAAATATAATCAGTACATTGTAGAATTTATCTAATTACTTTTGATCAAAGGTTAATTGTGTACATTTATAATAATTATGTTCAACATAGGTACTTAATTAACAAAATTTTATGTGTCCAATACACTATTTTCCTCAATATTTACATTTGAATATTTCAAAAACTACTTGTTAAAATTTTGATTTCAATGCATCAAAATTCACAGAAAAATAACACGAATAAAATCCTGCAGTTTAAATAAGGGATTGCCATTTGAAAAACAAAAATTTGTATCACTACAGGACTCCTTTATGGTAACATGGAATAAATGAGTTATGGAAAACATGGCTTTTATAATGACTTGAACATTTAAAAAAAAGAATCCCAATTTTTAAATTTTTACAGCAACAAGTGGGGATGAACACTCTTAAAAAATCACTCTGTATACAAACTTTTTATTTATACTTAAACCGTACTGACACTGCTTAAAATTATTTTCTGGTTATTTAAACAAATTAAAAACCGTTAAAAAAACGATTATTATTTTTTGTAAATAACATATTATTATACTTGTTTTGGGTTATTGGGTTATTAGACTTATTTGTTATTAGAACAAGATAACTATTCAAAGATAAAATTTGAAAAAAACGATAAATAATTTCTTCAATAAAAAGAATCTGTGCGAAGCTTCAGTTAGTATAGGTATTTAATAATAAATATCAGTTTTATACTTAGTGTATTAAAACAATGTTATTTGATAACAGAATAATCCATGTCGATTTAATCATAGTGCAAATGATGAATTTTGTATAATTTTATAATATTAAGTAATCTAAGGGAAAATAAGTATGTGATTATTTCGATTAACCAAAGTTTAGGTCGTAAGGATAATTTAAAAGGTTTGAAAACAATTTTTCAGACTTTAAACCAACTTTCATTAAAATTATAGCCTGTATAGAAAAGTGGAATACGACGAATATTAGTGTTAATGAACATTTCTAATAATATTTTAAACTTTATGTTTTAATTAGAAAAAAAATCAGTATTTTATGTAAAAATTACCAGTGTTAAATAAATTCTAACTTTAAAGAGCTATAAAAAAAAAAGTTCACTTAAAGTTTCCGACAGTATTTCAGTATTATTACTTCAGTAATACTCATTAGTATGCTTGTATAACATTTTTAAACCTTAATACCAAGAAAAAAAGCCGGATATTTTTCGCACTCGATAGTTTTATGTGAAGGTTTCTGTACGTGAATGCATGCGTACGCGAGTGGGTGTGTGTGAACCGTGACGTAATAAATTCCTTTATATAAATGAAAAAAAAAACCAATCAAAATCTATTTTTATAAATTCATAAATCGTCAACCTTTCTATAATTAGTGTAATTAGCTTTTTGGTGTTTTTATAAGGGAATATTAGGTTTTAAGCTTTTTATGGATTTGACTTTATTTTTCAATAAAAAGTTGAATTAAATTCGCTATTTTTTTCAAATGTCCAGTTATAGTCCATTGCTATTAACTAATAACAAAATAATCAATATCTTTTTTTATTTATACTAAATTATTTATAGCATTTAATATTTAAAGAAATTTATCGGTACTTTTTCCGATTTTTTATCAAAAAAAAAACTTGTAAAAAATGTAATTATTCGTTTTTGAAAAATTTTCCTACACCATAATATTCGCAATGCAACTTTCCATCTGTGTACCAAGTTTTTTGGGACCAATTATTTTTTATATAATTTTAAGTATGTAATTTATGTATGTAATTTCATGTAAAACTAATTAGTTCTGTCAAAATGCTAATTTTAAACAGTTTTAAAAAAAAGTTGACTTACGATTTTCAAAATTTTTTGAGTATTGGTGGTTAAAAATATGAGTATTTTTCTATTCAATTTTTAGCTCTTAATATCTATAAATTAAAATTTTATAAAATAAAAACTTAAAAAAAATAGGAATTTTCAACTTTTTCAAATTTCTGTATTTATCTTAAAAATGTTCAAATGTTTTTGAAAAAATTTTGAGGTATGCGCGTAACTATTTTTAGCAGTTGGTGAAAGTTTTGATTTTATATCTTACTATTTTGGAAGTAATTATAATTTAAGATATACTAAATGATTATAATTAATTTCATGGTAATATTTATTTCGGTATTTCCTGTACATTTGTTCTAAACCTTTACTAACTTTTTTCAATCTCAAAACCTTATAAAAAATTCAATTATTTGTCTGTAAAAATTTTCTTTCATCAAAATATTCACCTTTTAATTCTCTATTTGTGTCCCAACTACCAAGTTTTGTAAAGATCGGTTGAAACAATTATTATTTATATGCGTTGAAGTGTGTCATATTAAGTAAAACTAATGATGATAGTAAAGGACAAGGGGTCTCAGTCATGTCAGAGGGCAGGGGAATTAAAAAGGCAGAGGGACAGGGTTTTGGGTGGGGATCGGGTTCGAAATATGGATTATGGTCGGTGGAGGAGTCTGAGATCTCCGTAGGATCGAGGTGTCTAACAATGGCGTCAAGTGTAAACCCTTTGAAATAATGTGAATTTTGAGAAATGCTAAGTACCATCTACAGTCATCTAGAGCCGAAGCTTGAATCAAAAAATGTCTGATCGAGGCTCTGATCAATATATTTCTATATATAAGTTTTTACAGAACGAAAAATGAAAAAAAATAAAAAAAGCCGGACATACTTCGCACAACGGGTGATATTCTCTTGACGGGCCTATTAAATTTTAAAGAAACGATAAATCATTTCTACAGTAAAACGATTCTGTACAAAGGAAGTTAATAATATAAAAAAAAAATGTCCAAAATTTTTTTTCACATTTTCAAAATTTTCTTGCGCCAAAATCTTTTTTGTAGGATTTTCTATCTATGTTTAAATTTTCATAAAATTCTGATCAAAAAATGATGGTTTTCGAGTCGT
>JAIPRM010012200.1:0-12275 GCA_025469315.1 Stegophylla sp. TES_Ste_2020 | reverse complement strand
ATTAAAAAATTATGGTTTTCGAGTCGTTTTTGTCAAATTTTGGGTAGTTTTTTCTAAAAAAAACATTGAAGAATTGAGAAATTCAAAAAATGACCTCTCTAAAGTACAATTTAGAGGCGAATTGGATTTCAAAAAGTTATTGATCGAAACTTTTGGACAAGTATTTCTATACGAAAAGTTGTACACAGAAAAAAAAATAATAAACATCATTGTAAAAACACTAGCTTCTTCACTTCGCTCAGAATCTAAAATCTGTGACCATTTTATTTTCCGGTAAAACGTTAAACGTATATTATAAGAAAACAAATATATCAATATTATATTTTATATAGATAGGTATTTGTATAATCTTAATAAAACAATTTACTACCGGAGTCAAAAATAACTAATGAAATAAAGCTCATTCTTTTTGATGATGATGTAAATTTTAAAATGACAGTACCTATTTTGATTTACCTATATAATGTATAGAGGTTATTGAAGTGGAAAAAATTTAAGGGATAAGAGATAAAAAAAATATGTGCTCACAAGTTCATATCAAAGTTTATTCTGTTAAAAAGTATTTTAATAAGTTAATATCATCGTTAAAAGTTTTAAAAAATATGATACATTTTGGAAAAGGATTACACAAAATCAATGATTATCATTGATGACCAACGTTATTTCTTTATTGTTTTATTTGAAAACTGAAAAAATGGTTGAAGTAGACATTATAAACTGAAATTTTAATTTATAAGTTTCAGTTTATTAATAACCTATTGTACTTAGTCGAAAATATAACGATCAAAATAATTGTATTAGTTTATTACGTAACATAAAAAGGTATTAATTGTTCATTGTTTGTTATTACAAATTACATAAGAACAATTTTCCAAGCAAACTGTTTTGTGAGCAAATCAATCAAAATTTGTACTTAACAGCTTTGTGGAATTTATTAAACTATTATAGTGCATATAGCTCGGAGAAAAGTTGCGAAAACATTTGGAACAGATGGTAGCTGATTAACATTTTCTTTTGTCCGTCAATTTGATTTGGCGGACCTTTTACAAATTTGAAATGACGGCTCTGATGTAATCTAATGTTCTGTATTATGCTCAAATTAAAATAATAATAAAATTAAAACAAAACCAATTTGTTATTAATATTATTGTATAACGGTGTTAGCCTTAAACAACTGTCTTCATTAAATTAGTTAAAACAGTAGTACCTATTAGTATATTATTATTGCATACAAAAGTTTTAATAATTTAAATTGTATACAAGCTGATTCATATATAGGTATACTCATATTTACATTTTTGTTAAAAATCTGTTATCCAATTTTCAATTACAAAAGTATTAAATTTCAAAACACGGAAAAATTAATCATTCTTATGAATAATGAAATTGAAATAGATTGATCTATTATAAATTTTTATACATATTCAATATTAAATTGACAATAACATTTCTGTATAATACAGTGAAGCTTTGTTAAGAATTGTTTTATTGAAGAAATTATTTATCGTTTCTTTATAATTCAACTCGTCCACCTCTAGGTACTCTATTCCCAAACGAAAAGTTAAAAACACTCATAGCGCGAAGAATGTCCAGAAGTTTTTGGTTTTTCAGGATTATATGAATCTTAAATTTATTGAAAATTGAATACAGCTATAAAGTGATTTCATAGTAGGTTTTCACGAGCATTTCATTTTTAATTTTCAAGTCTTAATAGTTTTCGAAAAAATACCAAAAAAATAAACATGAAGAAAAAAAAGAAAGCCAGTATACTTAACACATATTATGCACAACAATATAACCTTTAACCTGTTTAATAATATAAGTGTAGCTTTATAGCCAAGCCCAGATAAGGATCCATTAGACGCTGGGATACAAGAAACTTGAAGCCCTTCCTCAACTTCATAGGCGCAAATAGCGTTTGATTGAGGGGAGAGCTTCACAATGAAACATTTATGTAAGTAATAAACACCTAAAAAATTTTACTCGCTACGCTCGGTTTGAAGTAAAACACATAGATATTCTTATTTACAATCAAACATTTAAAAAAAAAAAATGATGAAATAGGCAATGTACAACAACAGTATTTGTAATTATGTCCTAACGTATTCAATTTTAGATTCTGAGTGGAAAAAAAAAAGTAAAACGAATATTTTTATAACTATGTTTCTTATTATTTTATTTTTTTTGTGTATACTCTTTTGTATAGAATTACTTGTCCAAAAGTTTCCACCAGCAACTTTATAAATCAGAATTTTGCTCTACATCAGCGGTTCTCACTAGAATTTAAGAAAGGCCCAATTGTAATTTTTAAAAATTACTTGCGGGCCGCATACATTTATAATGATAATAATTAATAAGCCGGACATACTTCTTCTTCTTCGTCTCGCTTCTCAAGTCAGGTACTCTTGAAAGGTATGTATAATTTTAAAGAAACGATTAATCATTTTTTCAATAAGACGATTCTA
Source organism: Stegophylla sp. TES_Ste_2020 (assembly GCA_025469315.1). Classification (NCBI taxonomy): domain Eukaryota; kingdom Metazoa; phylum Arthropoda; class Insecta; order Hemiptera; family Aphididae; genus Stegophylla; species Stegophylla sp. TES_Ste_2020. The sequence goes on along the minus strand of JAIPRM010012200.1, from coordinate 9,810 downwards.
AACGAATGAAGTTATTAATAATATAAAGAACAATAATAGTCGTCATTTTCAATACACTCACCAAGATTATCTGACCCGAAGAGTGAAGAATATTCGTGGTGCAAAGTATGTTCAGCTTTCTTGTCTATACTTAACTTTACTTTATTTTATCTAATTAATAAAAAAGGAAAATAAAATTTGATGAGAAAAAAAGTGTTGCAAAAATATCCAACATTTTTTTCCACATTTTCAACATTTTTTTACGCCAAAATTTTTCTCATATTATTGTCTATCTATATTTAAATTTTCAAAAAGTTTGGATCAAAAAATGATGGTTTCCGAGTCTTTTTTGTCAAATTTTGGATAGTTTTTCCAAAAAAAAAAAAAATTGAAGAATTGAGAAATTCAAAAAATGACCAATATAATGTACCAACAAGACGAAAATCCGCTTTTCAGGCCGCACTAAATTTGTTAAAAAGCCGCGTATTGGGAACCGTTGTTCTACATGGTACTTTAGAGAGGTCATTTTTCGAATTTCTCAATATTTTTTCAATAATTTAAGAGAAACTACTCAAAATTTGACAAAAATGCCTAAAAAAATATTTTTTTAGTCAAAACTTCATGAAAATTTAAATATAGATACATTGTAAAATGAAGAATATATTTTTGTAAATGAATTTTTTTTCTTTTTCTTTTTTTTTTATAATACTCTTAATTATTACTTATTGTAGTATATTAACTTAAACTCTGCATAAAATCGTTTTATTGAAGAAATGATAAAATAGTTTTTTGTAATAATTATAATAAACTTACACCTAATACTTATATTTATTATAAATTAAAATAAACTTATTATTATCAGATACAAATAAAATTACCAAATAATTGTTATGGATTTATCATCTAATAATATTCTAATACATAAATTATTAAATAGTATAAAGTCAAATTATTTTATATTTTGAGCTTTTTTTTAATGAGTGTACTAAAAAATGTTTGCTAGACATAAATGGGCCTTCGGATCGTGACCCCTTTTATTCAGTCTTGAATATACCAAGTACCTTTCTTACATGACAAAATAGATATTATATATTATAATACTACGTTATGCCAAGGATAGGGTGGCCAGATAAAAATTTTAGAAATCCAGTATAATAAATTTAAATGACTTACAACTTTAAGATTCTGAGTGAAGCGAAAAAGCTAGTGTTTTTACAATGTTAACACTGTAAACACTTTTTTGTATGGAAATACTTGTCTAAAAGTCTCGACCAGCAACATTTTGAAACCGGATATGCCTTTAGATGGTACTTTAGAGGTAATTTTTTAGAAGTAGATTGTTTTCTCAAATTTCGGAAAAAAATCGAGAAATTTGACAAAAACCACTCCAAAACTAGTTTTATTTATTTTTTTTAATTTAATTTATGAAAATTAAAATAGATAGATAACAATATAAGAAATATTTTGGATGTTTTTTCTAACTTCTTTTTTTTCTCATTAATTTTATCCTTTTCTTTATTTATTATATAAAAAAAAAAAAAGTGGAATAAAGTAAAGTAAAGCAAAGATAAGTAAAGTATAAACAAGAAAGCCGGACATACTTCGCATCACGGGTATTCTTAGCTCCTCAGATTAAATACTCTTGGTGGATATGTAGAATTTTTAAGAAAAGATAAATCATCTATTCAATAAGATGATTCTGAACGAAGTTATATTAATAATTTAAAGAACAGTAATAGTAGTAATTTGTAGCACACTCACCAAGAGTTTCTGACCCGAAAAGCGAAGAATACCCGTGGTGCAAGATATGTCCGGCTTTCTTGCCTGTACTTTACTGTACTTATCTTTACTTTATTTATCTTTGTTTTACTTATTTTATTTTACTTTTTATTTACGAATCTAACCAAATAAAATCTTATCATTTGTTTCCAATTAATACAACTATTAAATGTAAAATACACAAAATTTAAATTATGAAATTAGAAAATATTCTTTATTTTCAACAAAAACTGTTTAAAGTAAAAAATAGTCGATATCTTCATTAGAACATATGTACTTAACTAATATTTTTGACATTTTTCCTTCTGCCATCTCCATATACTTTTGTGTACTGTGGACATTCTTCAAAAACTAATGGTGTTCTATGTCATAAATGCATAAACTATCAAGTCAAATTCTGGGATATTACTGTGTGTTAGTTTAAAATTGGTACAAAATGATCTCTCGAAAAACCAGACCCCTTCTTGACAGTACAGGGTGATTCATTAGGTATGCAAAAATTCAGATTTTTTTTTTTTTTAATGTTCAAGTGACTATAAAAACTATGTTTTTCATATCTTACTTTTTTCATGTTACCCTAATAATGTCCTGTGGTGATACAAACGTTTTATTTTACATAGTAAATCTCTATTATAACTGTGGAATTTCATTAAGATCATTTTCTGTGAATTTCAGTGTGTTGAGTCAAAATGTCCATAAATCATATATATTGAATTAATTAGGTGTTAGTAGTATAATCATTGATTAATAATAATTATGTAATACGTTGGTAACTATAATATGTGTCGAAAGGTCTATTATCTTTAATACTTTAATTGAATAATTAAAAAATGACACGTTAGTAGAATTATGATTTCAGTACATCAAAATTAACTGAAAAATAACCTGAATAAATTTCCATAGTTAAAAAAGGGGATTGCCAATTGAAAAAAATGTTTGTATCGCCACAATACATCCTTAAGATGACATAAAGAAAAAAAGTTATGGAAAACACAATTTCTATAGTAATTTGAATAGTAAAAAAAATCGGTGTCCCATCAATTGATGGTGGGCAATTGATCACGTGAAAATTGATCGCGAGTGAAAATAACTATTTATAGCGCGATGATTGAAAACGAAAATATCGGAAGTATACAATATTGGTAAGTTTCAAGTTACAATAGTTTATAATCGTGGTTTGTTATCAGGCGAACACCTCATCATGTCCAATAATTTGAAGTACATGAAAAGCGAAAAGAAAAATAACATTTTAGTCAATGAAAGTTTTATGTACCATTTTGAAAAAACGCATTGCCTAAAAAAATAAGGAGAAAAAAGCCGGACATACTTCACACGACGGGTAGTATTCTCTTGACGGGCGTATTAAATTTTAAAGAAACGATAAATCATTTCTTCAGTAAAACGATTCTGAACAAAGGAAGTTAATAATATAAGAAAAAAAAAAATTTTCGAAAAATGTTCAACATTTTTTTTCACATTGCAAAATTTTCTTGCGCCAAAATTTTTTTATAGGATTTTCTATCTATGTTTAAATTTTCATAAAATTCGGATCAAAAAATTATAATTTCTGAGTCGTTTTTGTCAAATTTTGGGTAGTTTTTTCCAAAAAAAAAATTGAAGAATTAAGAAATTCAAAAAATGACCTCTTTAAAGTACAATCTATAGGCAAATCCGGTTTCAAAAAGTTATTGATCGAAACTTTTGGAGAAGTATTTCTATACGAAAAGTTGTACACAGAAAAAATAAATAAATAAACATCATTGTAAAAACACTATCTTCTTCACTTCGCTCAGAATCTAAAATGTCATTGTCATTTACATAAAAATAATAGTGAAATTTTAAAAATAGTTGTACATAATCATGTTCCCGAGATAATACACAGGTAGACATGAAAATAGTAATAAAAGCGATGAAATTAAATGCGAATTTTAATTCTAATTCATTGCACGGAATCATAGGAACACTTGCTTCTCAGGTATTACATTTTAATATTTTATCTTATCATTAGGTATATTATAAATATTATTTATTGTTAATATAATAATAACAGTATATAATATTTTCCAATCTTTATAAATATATTAATTTGATTTAATTAAAATATGCCGTGGAACCCTAAGATTACTCTCGCAAACACGGTTTGTGAACCGCTGACGTAAATATTTCCGATATTTCGCTATCAATCGTCACGCTATGAATAAGTTACCCGCGATCAATTATTGTCCTGCAATCAATTGACGCATACTCAAAAAAAACAAATTTTTTAATTTTTCGGCCAAAAAAGGGAGTAAAAACATGCTTAATGGTCGACCTTGAATACTGGTAGTTATAATAGTTGTATATATAATCGTTTCAGTGTCGAATTTTGTCTGAAAAGAGTATGGACCTTTAGAAAAATTAATAAAGAAAATAAGTTTTCCTATAATAGTTATAATGTAACCTTATTGCATTTTATATTTTAAGTTCATTATTCAATAAATTATCTATCGGTCAATCGATAAAAAAAAAAAAATAGAAAAAGTATGCCTGGTAAAGTAAATTTCTACTTAAATAAATTTGGAACATTTTGGTCCCCCTCCAAAATAAAATCCTAGATCCGCCACTGCCGGAACATGAGTTCCAAAGCTAGTAGCGTTCCGAAAAATCCGGAACGAATTATCAGGACGTAAGATCCTAAGTATTTATACAACGGCTTATCAGTTCCAAATTTTTTATACGTATCCACGCATATGCACAGTTACCGGACGTATCTGTCGATAACGAGTTCCGGTAAGCCGCACGGCAGTCTTGTAAAGTATTTAGGTACGTCATACGAATAAATATTATATTCTAACAAAAATATGCTAATACTTTTTCTTTGAATTCTAATGCCATTTTTAACATTTTTCTAACATAACGTATTCATGTTCTGAATACTTTTTCAAAATGTTTTATTTTCTAAAAATTCTTTTTTGTGAAACCAAAAACAAGTAGTTTTAAATTTGTGACAAAGCAAATGTTTAAATTTCAACAAGAATTTAATACATATTATACTAAAACATTAATCATATAACAATTTTCGCTCTTCAATTGAATTTTTATGTTAATAATATTATTATAATCAAACATATTTGTCGTATTGATATAATTAATCAATACGTTTTCGATGATTTCGGTAAGTGTTTTTAATTTTTATGACACAAAAAATAATATACATCATTGTAATATCACAAGCTCAAAACCTAAAATTAACTTAAATAGTTGGTATGATCTTATTGATCTTAAACAGGTTATAATTTTTGATGATGAGATGAGGTCAGTCGTCAGTGTTTGTCACGTTTCTTAGAAAAAGAATTTCGTTTCGTTGCTCGTTTTTTTTTAAAAAAAAAGTTGTTACTTCCATTTTTTTTAAAAAAAAGAGGAACTATTTCTTCTGTCGTTCCGTTAGAAATTAAACGAGTTCATATACCTATTTATTCCAAATTATAATGAAAAAAAGTGTATTAGGAATTAATAAAAATGTATTACTTAGTTACAAAAAAGAATGTTTATATGTAAAATTAAAGGAGTGGAAAATTAAAATTTTTTTTCCCGAATAATAGAATATCATTCCGTTCCTGGTTCTTTTTTTTGTGAAATGGAATTTGTTCAACGTGCCGCTCTCGTACAAGGAACTCATTTCTTACAAACTCTGGTTGGGGTGAGCCACTGAACTTATATTCTGAATGCAACCCAGCTAACGCGATGAATACTATATAAAATAAACGTAATACCTAATATAAAATAATTGTATTTCGAAAAGTATATGAAAACGTATTCCGAACTCTTTTCCACCCGTTATTTTAATAGATATGTATTCCTTATAAAAGTATAAAAGTATATAAAAGTATTCTTTAAGAGATTGCCGCGTACCACGGTTGTCAGAGAGCGTGCGGGCCGGCCGGGAAAAGCGCACGCAACGCGTAGGCTCGGCGTTACGTGGCGAGAAGTCGATAATGACATACAGAAAGCAAAAAAAAAATCGTACACACGCGGAACATCGTTGAGAACGAGTGAGAGTGAGAGAAAAAAAGAGCATGCACTGCGCTCGCTCGCTCGTTATCACCGTCGCGTTATCAGTAGTCTCCCTCTCTACATGTAACCACAGTTTACGTGATTATATTTATAAGATACCGTGCCAAAAACCATCACTCTTACATTTTTGTCACAACTTACTGTTGTCTAGTATCGCAAACCGCAAAAGTAGTTTGTGTGACGTCGACACGTAGGCTAAGTGGTCGTCGTCAGCAGCAACAGTACCAGTCGGCATCATCAGCAGCATCACGTTTGGCCACCAACACCGCGTTCAAAGGATTTTTTTTTTTAATTCGCTCTTGCCGTCGAGTGCATCCGTGTTGTGTACGTGTGGTAGCTGTCGATTCACGGATACGTGTCAAATCTACATCGTTGCTGGTCCGCGTAGGACGCCGCGTCAAAACGCGTATTTATTTAGGCCAATCCTGTCGTGTTCGCAGCCCGAAGATGACAGGAGGTAATGTATCCGTGGCATTTGTAATAATTATCATCTCCCGAGTACACGGTTTGAGCATTTTTTCCAAACAATCTAATTTTTGCTCCGTCATAATACTAATAATTAGTTTTAATAATTATAATAATAATGGCAACTCACTGATGCACTATATTTTGACTGTTGGCACATGTAATAACCGTTTTCAACAATATGGTGACACGGTTTTCGTATTTCATTTCAGTCCAACGTTTTTTATTTTATTTTTTTTTTTAACATTCCCTCCCCCTCCCTCATGTTCTTTTGCTCGCTCTTTTTGTTTATAGACAAGTTTGTGATTTTCGGCCAATTATACAAATACCTATTGAAGTAAAAAATTTAAAAAGTTCATTGAAACTGTTTTCACTCATAATTGCCCAATAATAAGTAGGTGCCTAATAATTATTGGAACTCTCTGAAACGACTACCATATTGTACCCACCTAGATATACAAAACAAAACTATCGCATACATTTTCACACTAACCAGTAGCATACAATGATTTCTCTCAAACATATTTCATCCCGCGCAAAGTGAAAATATATTGTTAACAATTATAATATAAAATGGTACCTACCATGATATTAGTTTATAATCTAATTTGCATATTAATGCATATGGTTTTTATTTCATCGATTGAGTTTATTCTGTTATTTTGTATTTACAAATAGAAAGCTATGCAGTCCAAGAAACCCATTGCTTAAATTGCATCCTATAAAGTTATTAACCTCGTTATTAACATACTTCCATTTTTGCATTGGATAGTTGGAACAGGAATAGTAAAAATCGCAATATCACCTAGGTATATTGATTCTGTTTTTTTTTTCTTACGTGTTTAATTTTTTAACTTTTTAATTTTTTTTTTTTTTTTTTTTGAACAAGTACCTATATAATAAGTTAATTTTAGATGGATATTATTCAGTATAAATTCATATCATTCTTATTTCCAGAAAGATTTTTAATTTATACTGATTTGTTTTTAATAAGAAAGGGTTCAATGACTACCTTATTCAGTTAACTGAATAAATATTCTTGAAATCAGGTAAAGAGTTAAACAACAGAAAAATTAGCAGGTAGGAGCTAAAACTTACAAAATTGAAAATGTTCTGTTGACCTATAATCATGTTTATATTATAAATAGGTAGTGATAACACATCTTATCTTTGTCAATAATATGTTTTCATAATTAACTTATTATCAAAAATCATAATTTATTTATATTATTATTTTTTAACTGATATGATAATATTTCAAAACGTTGACTCAAATTAATTAAATATTGTTATTACCTACATACCTATTGATATTATAATAATTAATGTAGGTACTTTTTAATTTTCAGTATTTTATTCACACTATAAACTGTCTGAATTAAAATCAAATTCACCGTACCTATATTTGATGAGAAGCAGCTTTAAAATAGGGGGTTAATGGGGCAAACCCCCCTCCTTGTTTTTTGTTTTTTTTTAATATGTATATTAATTACAAAGATTTTTTTATTATTATAGTTTTTTTGGGGGGAGGCCTGACATTTCAAATCCCTCCCACCCCTTTAAAGTTTGATCAAAACCAACACTGTGTTTAATGTTATATTGTTATAATTTTATAGGTATTGAATTTAAAATGAGTCATAAACACAACATTCCTGAATAGTAAATTCTTTTATAATCCTTTAGATTTTAATGAATGAAATTAAAAGGAAATATCCACTGAAATAATCCCTACTTTTATCTCTTATTTAAATAAATGTAAAACAATATGTAATACTTACCTAATAATAAATTATGTTGGTAATAGTCTAAGTAGTTAATATCATTATTATATAAATATTATTTTATGAACGGATTTACTAAGTTATTGTGAAAAGGTTAATAATAGGTAGGTAGGTACTATCTATTAATTTTCAAATCAAAGTTTTTATCAAAATATTGTCTAGAAATGCATTTCCTACCTAGTTAACTAAATTAACTCTCTACCTTTATTCATAATATTGATCAAATTTAAAATTATAATAATATTATAATAATTATTAATAAGTTGGTATACCTAATTAAATATGTTGATACACTGTAGTTAACATTTTCTATATTTTATTATAATGCTTTTCAAATAAGAACGCACCTGGCTGCGAACGAAATCTGGTCTGAATCCGTGCATGTCATAAAAATATTTTTATATATACATTAGTCATTACTAATTAAGTGGTGGCAGGCGCGCACTCAGGAATTTTTTTTTCGGGGGGCTTACATTTTTTCTTACTTTTCCTCACACTCAAATACACAAGTATCATTAATTTTTAACGATTTTATTTATTATTACAACAAGGTACCACACTACCACATACTACCCCAAAAAATCTAGTTTAAAGGTATCCATAGTAATAATTTTAGATTCTAAGTAGAGCGAAAAAGCTAGTGTTTTGACAAGGATATTTATTACTAATTTTTTTTTTTTCTGTATACACATTTTTTTATAGAAATACTTGAACAAAAGTTTCAACTTGCAACATTATTGAATCACAATTTGCCTTTAGATGGTACTGTTAAACGTTATTTTTCGAAATTCTCAATAGAATTTAATTGCAAAAATAGCAAAATTGTAATATATTTTTGAAAGAAATCAATAATTTTTATTATTTATTAATTTAAATAAGAGAAATTTTGGGTGGGGCTATAGCCCCAAAGCCCCCCTCTCTTAGGTGCGCCACTGAGTGGTGGTGAAATATTGTTCTGCAGCTTATCTCAGTTTGCTAAATGTGGCGCATTCTCATTTGAAAAATTGTATAGTCTCTCTGATTTGAGTAATTTTATAGTGTGCATTTACTTAATATTATTTCATAATAATTGTTAATCATAAAATTATTATTTATTTTTAGGTTCAAAAATGCTGGCTTTAATTGGGATTGTGTTAGCAATGAGTATACCAGCTATACGGGCATGGGATTCTGATCAAATGGAGGTTTTTGACCTTGTGGAAGAAATGAATAATATTAATTTTTATGATTTCTTAGAAGTATCACATGTGAGTATTATGATTTGTATTTTACATTTGTAATTAAATTAACTAGGTATTAGTAGGTACTATTTTCTTAACCTGAATGTACTTTTATATAAATTAATCATTAATTTTGTACGTATGCTTTTACATTTATATAAATAACAATTGTAGTATGAAAATAATTCAGAAAAATAGTATTTTCAAATTAAAGTTCAATAATTTATAAATTATGAAACATTTTTAGATTCTGAATGAAGTAAAGAAGCTAGTGTTTTTCCAATGATGTTTATTTATTTATTTTTTTTATTTTTTCTGTGTACAACTTTTCGTATAGAAATACTTGTCCAAAAATTTCAATCAATAACTTTTTGAAACCGGATTTGCCTCTAGATTGTACTTTAGAAAGGTAATTTTTTGAATTTCTCAATTCTTCAATTTTTTTTTTTGGAAAAAACTACCCAAAATTTGACAAAAACGACTCGGAAACCATCATTTTTTGATCCGAATTTTATGAAAATTTAAACATAGAT
>JAIPRM010012198.1:0-12276 GCA_025469315.1 Stegophylla sp. TES_Ste_2020 | reverse complement strand
TCTTATATTATTAATTTCCTTTGTTCAGAATCGTTTTACTGAAGAAATGATTTATCGTTTCTTTAAAATTTAATACGCCCGTCAAGAGAATACCACCCGTCGTGCGAAGTATGTCCGGCTTTTTATTTATTGTTTTACATTTTCGGATAAAAACACTTCTTTTTTTCATCTACACATTTTTCATAAAGTAACTTTTTACATTAGAAATTGTATCCCTTTAGTGCTCAGGTTATTTTTTTAAAATTTCATCACTTTTTCCCATAAACAAGCAAATATTTCTGAAAATTTTAGTAAAAACGGCAAAATGCGCCGTAAATGAGATTTTTATGAAATCGATTTCAGTGACACAAAAATCTTGTTTACTCAAATTTTGACATTTTTGTTAAATTTTTTGTAATTTTTTTTGTTTTTAGAAAGTAAATTGAAAATTTGGAAAAATTACCTCCTTAAAGTACCACCAGAATGCGATTTTTGATCAAAAAAATTACAGTATAAACCTTTTGAACGTGTATTTTTGTATAAAAAGAAAAAAAACTATTACTGTCGAAACATTAGCTTCGTCTTTCATCTCAGAATAATATATATAAAATCAGAGGCCCAGGGAAGGGCGATCGCCCTTTCGCCCACTGAAATACGCCCATGAGACAATGATTAGGTATATTGATCGACATTATATTATAACAGTAAACTTGTAAAAGAAAAAATAATGTCAGCCTTTAAAATAAAAGTATTAAGTACAAAACGTAAAAGTATAATATGCAACGTATTTGTCAAATATGAGTTTTTCTTAAAAAATGGCATAATATGCAAAATTAAGAAAGATTTTTTTTTGTGGATTATGTTTTGAAACAAATTTATATTTCACTTAGATACAGCCATTTATAAAGAATATGCAAAAGCAACAAGTCCCGACCCCTAATAATAATAATAATAATAATAATAATAATATCGTCGTCGTCGTCAGCCTTGCAGAACGACCGGCGGTGGCGTACAGACATTAGCGCCACCGTGTCCACCGTCCGGTCTTTTGAGACATTCGACACCACGCCGCCACGTCGAAACCGCGTTGTAGTTATCTAACTCCCGGCAAAGTCGATCTCCAGATGATGTGCAGTGACGTGTCGGCGGTAGATCGTGCGCAGTGTTGTTTAAAGATAAAAATTATAAATATCTACATAAAGATTTGGTACTTAAAATATAATATTATGGTGATTAATGCTAACCAAGGGCCCTGCGGGGAATTCGCCCCTCCTTGGATTTGGACTCCCTGTTTATTGTTGTTCAAACAAACGCGCAATTATTGACATTTTGACTTAAGCATAGAATTCTAAATTTGAAAAAAAACAAAAAAAAAAAAAAAACAGTTTGTTCGTAAATGTAGATTTTTATAATTATAATATACGAGAACGTATTCAAATAAACCGATTGTAGAATATAAAATAATAAGATTACATGAATAATCAACTTGTTAAAACTAATGTAATAAAATAAAAACCAATAAAGAAGATATTAAAAAACCGGTGGTAATTTTTAAATTTATTTAATAATGCGAATTTATAATTTTGGTATCAGATGTAAAATGAACACTTAAAAATTATGACATAAGCGTAAAATTTTATCTAGATAAGGTTCTAATGTACCTAAAATGACAGATCATACAACTTATTTCTAATTAACTGTTAAGGATGAAAGATAAAAATGTTGCTGGTCTACTACACCAAATGAATATTCCATAAATAATTTCAAATTACAATAAAATATGAGCGACATAATAAAATAAATTGAAGCGGCTCTAATTATCGAAAATCAACATTAATTCGTAATAATATAATTTGTACTTATGTTTATTGTTCATTCGCGGCTGAAAAAAATTCAAAAAATTATTTTTTACCTGTTAAAATTTGAACTCAGTACCGTCGTATTCGAGAAATAACACTTAGCCACTTGACCATACGACGACGAAAAACTTTGAAATATTAGGTACTTAATATAATAATCGAAAATATTAAATTTATAAAATCGCATAGTTAGAAAACTATTGATCTGTGCGGACTTTAGTTAATGTCATCTTACTCAGCGCAGTGTCGAATTTAGATATTTTGCGCCCCGGTAAAAAATAAAATTGGCACCCCCAAAATACTGGCACCCAGGGCAGTTTTAGTCAGTACACCCCCTAAATTCAGCCCTGCCCCTATCACTCCTCGTATCTTAACAGCCCCTATCAAATTCTTTTACATTCTGAACGAAATGAAGAAGCTTATGTTTTTACGATGATGCTTTTTTTTCTTCCTCTGTGAAAACTTTTTTGCATAAAAATGCTTGTCCAAAAGTTTTGATCAATAACTTAATAGATCCGAAATCGAACCCAAATGGTACTTTTGAGAGGTCATTTTTCAAATTTCTCAATTTTTTTTCAAAAACGCGAAAAAACTGTCGAAAAATTGACAAAAAATGGCAAAAAAAATGGCAAAATATGCTATTGCCGGAATTTCCGTAAAATTGAAAATTGCATTTTAACACAACTTCTAAAATATTGCAACTAGGGACTTGAAACTTTCACTAACTACTAAAAATGATCATGGGAATATCTCATAAGAATTTCAAAAAAATATTTGATCAATTTTGAGTTAAATGCAGTATTTTGAAAATTTCAGAAATTTCTCATAATTTGTTAGTTTTATTTTTTATTTTTGATATTAATACTTGAAAGTTTAATATATGATCTCACGCATATATATATATATATATACGTCTAAATGACCTAAAAAATCTAGAAATTTGTAAGACAACTTTTTCTCTATATGCTTTTGAAATTATAATTTCAACGAAATTACTTAGTTTTACCTAAATTACACATTATAATGTACATAAAAAAAATTGGTAATACCAATTTTTCTGAAACTTGGTGCCCACGTAGAAAATTTAATTGCAAATATTTTGGTAAAATAAAATTTTGAGTTAACAAAAAATTAATTATTTTACAAGGGTTTGATTGAAAAAAATCGGAGAAAGTGTGGACAAAATATTAGGTATATTTTTAATTAACACCCAAAGGGTTGGTACGTTGTTTTTCCACCATCTTATGTATTTTTCAACGCTGAATACGATGCCATGGATTAAAATCGATGTGCATTAAATAGTTTTCTAATAATTTTATTCTATTTTAAAAATTCAATATTTTCAATTATTATACTAAATACCTACTAATTCAATTTTCGTTCAACGATGTTAGTTGGCGCAATAGGATAACAACACCCTCTATTTATGAAAAAAGCCGGACATACTTCGCACGATAGGTGTACTTAGCACGACAGGTGGTATTCTCTTGACGGGCGAATTAAATTTTAAAGAAACGATAAATCGTTTCTTCAATAAAACGATTCTGAACGAGGAAAGTTAATAATATAAAAAAAAAATGTTAGAAAAATGTCCAAAATTTTTTTTCACATTTTCAAAATTTTCTTGCGCCAAAATCTTTTTTATAGGATTTTCTATCTATGTTTAAATTTTCATAAAATTCTGATCAAAACAATGATGGTTTTCGAGTCATTTTTGTCAAATTTTGGGTATTTTTTTCCAAAAAAAAACATTGAAGAATTGAGAAGTTCAAAAAATGACCTCTTTGAAGTACAATCTAGAGGCGAATCGGGTTTCAAAAAGTTATTGATCGAAACTTTTGGACGAGTATTTCTATACAAAAAGTTATACACAGAAAAAAAAAATAAACATCATTGTAAATACACTAGCTTCTTCACTTCGTTCAGAATCTAAAAGTGTTTACAGAAAAAAACAAAATCGGAGGCTTCTTCGCATCGCTCAGAATCTAAAACATAATTGTAAAAACATTGCTTCTTCGCTCCACTCAAAATTTTGTATATTAAATTATACAAGTACGTATTAAAAATGTTGGGGTGGGAGAATAATGGGTTTGAGCTCTGAGGCCACCCTCTACTCGGATGAGTATTCCAAATAAAGTCTAATCTAATAACAGTTTTCCATATTATATTTCATTGTATTATTAGATTAAATTATGCTCGCTATTGATATACTTAAAACTTCATATTTCAAACACAACTTAAACAGATCTCATGTTCGTGATAACCTTGCATGTTTGTAATTTATACAGTTACTAATTACCAATATTATACGCCGACACTTGCATAAACCAATAAAAAATTGAATGTGATCATACGGTAGTAATTAGCAAAAATAGTTAAAAAAAAAAAAAAAAAAATTATTGACCAGTACACACAACCTGTATAATATAATTATGCGACGCAGGTATAAATAATAATTATATTACACGTGTCATAGAAAATATTATTATATTCAGTTTACTCTGTGTAACTGCACTTACACTGTTCACGTGTACTTTGTAAGTGTACCTAACCGCTTACACACGACTACTATACAAGATTTTACGTTTATACGCTTTTATTATGAAAATGCACAGCAGATTTTGTTGTATATATATATATATATATATATATGCATTTTGTAAGTACTCTATTGTAAATATGAGACGAGGAAAAAAAGTTTTCACACGTCCAACAGAAAGCGCTGTGTACATAATGCGCGCCTACACTTGTATTAATATAATTTTATGTAAATTACTCACGTTATATTATGCTGGGGTGATCATATTTAACAAAATAAATTACAGGACAGAAATATTTTTCATAGTATTGTTAAATAAATAAGTATTAATTACATATATATGTTTTTGAATCGTGACAAAAGTATCGTTGTTAAACTATCTATCATAGATTAAATTTAAACACATAAAAATATTATTTTGAAAAACATAAAATAACATAATGAAATTAAATTGATACTTTTTAAAATTTCTTCAAATCCTTTATTCGTGCATATTGTATATACCTTACTTTCTAAAAAAAACTCGTTAATTCATTTTACGATAATAATTGATCTAATGGTATTCAAAAAATTTCTAGATTCTTACGATAATTTTATTCAATAATTTCATTTTAAAAATTTTAAATCAACAGTGAGACAAAAAAAAAACGGGATTAATTTGGGACAGATTTGAAATTACGGGACAAAAAGCGTCCTGAGAGAAGTTTGTCAGGACAACAGAACACAGAGCCGAAATAAAGGACAATCCTGTATAAAACAGGACGTATCAGTCACCCTATATTATTATTAAATCATACCGACAACCGTTTACAATACACATCTGATGTGACTTGAGACGCGTGCAGGCCTTAAATTATTATTGTTATTATATACTCGTATAGAATCATTAAGATTAAATATTGAATCGTTCAATGTCAGATGTGTATAGAGCTTCAATGAAATCGCACTTTGATTATGTACTATGCAAATAATGACTACTGTTGTTATTGATTCATATTCTTAAAATATCATCCGACCTAAGTAGATTTCGTATCACGTGTATTTAGCGATTTCGGTTTTGTACACGTTTTCAACGAATTCCTATTATGCGTTGAAAATATAGTGAATTACAATACCGCATTTAGATTCTGAGTAAAGCGAAGAAGCTAGTGTTTGGTGATTAACATGATATTGAACATCGTAAACGTGAAAATTTAGCGATTTCATTGTTTCACACAACAAATCAGAGTCGTTTGAAAACAGGTGTCTCACATGTGGTCGGTTTCGCGAAAAATTATGGCACATCGGATATCGTCGCACTAATGATGTAAAAAAAAAAAAAAAAAATACGGCATAGGATACAGTGTTTTAAATCATTAAGTTGTTTAAAAATGATGAATAGCCTCCTGACCCTAGAAAATAATTTAAAATACAAAATTATCGTTGGCCTGAAACACCCCGAGTTATTCTCGTTCGTAGCACAACTGCTGCAATATATATGACACGTACCACGGTAAATAATTATTAATAGTGTCATTAGTCGTTATTTCGACGGTGAGAAATCGAATTCAAAACAACGGACGCAATGATTTCCGAAATAATTGTCCAGCGCATTAAAATGCGTTTTGCGTTCGGTTATTAGATTTCACAAATGAATAAATAGTACATTGTAAACCATCGTTTTTTAGATGGAAACTGGCGTGATAAAATAACATAAACAGGTCAGTAATAATAACGTGACATAAAAGTTTTAAATTTTAATCAAACCCGAGCACCAGTCCTAACGTGCCCGGTATGATGATATACGTCCAAAACGTATGAGATTTAATGAAAAGAGAAAAAGTTGTGTTTGAAATAATAATAATATCTCGTTTCGTTTTATTCTCCTGGAGATTGTTTCAACGTTAAAGAATAATAATATTTACATTTACAAGCACGCACCCACAGTTTATCATAAAAATAAATAAATAAAAAAACGCCCGCCAGCGGCATCATCCTGATTTATGTGTAATTTATGAAATCCAATTACTTAGCCCTTTGCACAGCGTGGTAATGTAATACACAGTCAGACACACACACACACACACACACACACAGACTCGGTAATTTTTTCAACGTGACCGAAAAAATTATTATTTTTATTATTATTATTATTATTATTATTATTGTTTCGTGTTAGAAATGTGAATTCCACTACGATGTGATTAATGTAATAAAAATAACGACTATTAACACCATAAAGCGATGTGTACGACGACGAATGAGCCGAACGGGTCTCCCGAGCGCGAGCAAAGCGCCGGCGTCCCATAAACTCGAATCCCGTGACGTCTATTGTCATGTAAAGAGGCTATTAAGAAATAAATTTATATGCGCGGTCACCACCACCGGCTGTGTACCTACGTACAGTAATAGTAAGTACAGTGTAGTCGATTGTATCGATTCATTGTTCTGTGATTTCCGGAGGATTATGCATCTCATCCCTCTCCCTCCTCCAGAACTGGCTCATGGAGTGGAAGGGATAGATTAATCGTAATCAAATACACGTGAATTAAAGTTATTTGATACTTTAAAATTACAGATATATTTGCAGAAAATGACGGATTTATTACATAGAAATAAATTTTAGCAGGCGTAAGTTGTTGGTTTGATTTACAAAAATTATAAATCAATGTGTAGAATTTGGTGTTATAGTTAACAAAAATGATAGATAAACAGTACATTTAAGATTGAACAATTTGCTAATTAATTAGTAGAAATAAATGATACTTAATTATGATTTTTATACATTTAGAGTGAAGCGTTTTTCGCTTTTTGCAAGTTGTCCAACAATAATGTTTATTTATTTAATTTTTATATAACCACTTTTTTGTACAGAAATACTTATTTTAAGTTTCATATAGTAACTTTTTGAATCAAAAATCACACCTAGATGGTATTTTAACAAGCTATTTTTAAAATTTTCGCAATTTTCGCAATTTTAACACATTTATTAGTAGTGTTAACCGGTTTAAACCCATTTTCCAAGTCCCGGAGGAAACCCCTTTTCCCACTCTTCCATAATATCTAACACTATTTTCTCAACGTAACTGATGTATTCGTAATATGATATACAGTGCCGGATCTAGGACATTTGACGCCAGGAGCAAGTAAAAATGCATCGCCCTTAACTGTGCACTTCATATGTGGAGCTGGAGGGTCCGTTCTTGGAGAGAAGAGGGGGTGTTTTAACACAAAATTTTTTTTCTATAATATATTAATAATTTTTATGAAGTTTAATAGATATTATCTACGTCAGACAAAAATAGTTAGGTTTATAAATTCCTAAATAATATATAAATTTTCAAATTGAAACATTTTAAATGAAAAAAAAAAATTGAAACATATTTTGTACATTTTCCAAACTAAGCCTTTTTTGATTTTTTATAAATTTAAGAGCACCCTCGTACCGACAATGATACCGACTTGCCCCCGCCCCCTAGATCCGGCACTGATGATATAGTAATTTTTACGGGGGTTCGAAAAAATTTTCTCGTAGAATACGGAAAAGTTTTTGTAATACGAGAGTTAATATTATAATAATATACCTAGTGATAATCTCGAATAGATAGCAATATAATATGACGTTGTTACGTTTATGACCACTTGACATTATACTGCGTAGGTACCTAATAATTTTATCCCCAGATAGCCGCCCGCTTATGTGTCGAAACGTCGTCATCGTGTTATATATTAGCAGATTTTACGACAAGTAATAAATTTTATTCACCAATTCCACTCGACGATAGTGTGTACAACAGGTGCGCCTATTCTCTCGTTCGAATTTAGTGCTCGCTACTCATATTTTTCACCTGCTCGTTCCGAAATCGGTTTTTTTTCTTCCCGTTTTTACGCTTTATTCGCGCCGTTATTTACGGCGTGTGTTGTAAAAAATATAGTTTTCAGTAAAATTATCTCACCGACAACATCGTCAGTGTTGTGTTGAATTGGTGATAAGAAGAGCTTGGGTATTCACGACTATTAACATTTTACTAATTTATAAGCATTTAAAAATTACAAAATATGCAATTATATGCCTTCAAATATATTAATTGTATTTATTTTTTAAAAAATATAAACAAAAAATCAAGAAAGTAAAATTGTAAATATTAAATCAAAATATTCATTTAAACTTTACTTGTTTGTATATTGAGTTAGTGACAATTTAATTTTACTTTGTTCGCAATTTTTTTTTTTTTTTTTTGTGTTTCACAGTCAAGACTCAAATGCTGTATTACTAAAAATCGTTTATTTGCACAGTAACTGCACTAATGTAATTTTATTTAATTGACTAGTGTATAATAATATAATATACAATAAACCGTGATCGCTGAAATTTGGTAAGAATTTGAAAGAAATATATATATATTTATATAATTTATAATTTAAAAATATGTTACTAAACCTAGAAATAAGTAAAATATGCATTTATATGCTCAAACACATCAAATATATGCAAAATAAGTTTGCATAGTTGTAATTTAGACTTCATGTATTGGATTTGAATCGTATTCGGGTATGATCCTGGCTGTGCTAAAAAAATATGCAAAGTCATAAAAACATCCGAACTCTAGTGATGAGTCATCTTAGACAAACAGGTCTAAGTCGAGATAAATCCGTTTGAACACATTTCATATTCATCTGTTATATGGATGCTCATTGCATGGAAAATAACAAATTTTTCACTCATATTTATTAATAAACATTTTTATACTTGTGTCATAATAGTATTTTTTATGTATCTATTAAGTTTAAATCTAAACGGTTTGTTTGAAATATAATATAAACCTGTCGAGTGACTCTGAGTATTTGACAAATTCGGCTTTACGTACCTACACCATAATAATTGGTACATTTGACATTTTTTATGGTCTTTTTAAATAAAAAAAATAAATATATTTATTGTTTTTCCAGTATCTATGTAGCTCATTATATCTAGAATATACTTTTTTATTTGTATTGCAACAACTGTTACATCCTATACGTATAAAATTCTACACGTACACACTATAGCAGTGGTTCTCAACCTGTGTGTCGCGACACCCTAGTGTGTCACGTATTACTGTTAGGTGTGTCACAAAAAAAATAAATAAATAGTTTATTTGTATTTTAAAGTTTAATCTAAAAACCTTATACTGTAAATATAGGTTTACACTACACCATGTCATAAATATCTTAATGATTTTTTTTTTTTTTTATTGAAGATATAAAATGTTTGATTATAAATGTTTTTACAATTACGTTTATTTTTATTTTTCTTACTGTAAACACATTTCGTATAGAAATACTTATTCAAAATTATGACCTAAGTTTTTTAAAATCAAAATTTACTTGTAAATTGTACTTATAAAAGTTATTTTTTGAAATTCTCAATATTTTTCAAAATTTAGGGCAAATTACATAAAGTTTAACAAAAATGCCCTTAAAACTCTTTTTTCATTCAAATTTTATGACAATTTTAAGATAAATACCAAATAGACAATAATATGAGTATTAAAACTTTTTTTTTCATCAATTTTTCTCCTATCCTCAGTTAATAGTGGAATAATAAAACTGAACGAGTAAAATATAAATAATTTTTGTAACAATAACAAACTTTGTAACTTTTAAGTAAAAATTGTTTCGAATAAATTGAAGCTTCTCACAGATTCATTTTATTGGAGAAATAATTTATCGTTTCTAAACATTTCAATACACTCACCGAGTGTATTCCATCCAAGGATCGAAGAATACCCATTGTGCTAAGTATGTCCGGCTTTTTTTTTCAATAAAATATTAACACGTATAATATGTGTAATAATTTACATAGGTAATAATTGTTAATTTTTCGAAAATACATTAATTGAATTAAGTGTGTCGCCATATTGCACTATAGATTCGATATTTTTTGCATTAATCTACATTTTTTCTGTCGATCATTGGTACGCTAATTTTGATATTACAATATTTTTCTTTACAGAACCCGACGTCGAAAGAGGACACGACAGGGGGTCGATAACTATCAACAGTGTGAGAAAGGAGGCAACTGTGCCGTCACGGTTCAATCACATAACAGTGGTGGCCAATATGAATGTGTTCACAAGCCGCACGGATAAATAAAATTATATCAAGAGCTAAAAAAGTCATTTTAAATTCATTTTTAGTGTGTATGTTATTGAAAACAGATGTCCAGTATCGAATCCCATTGGCAACTTATAGTTAAGGCAACTAACGGAATAGAACTCTTAGAATTTTAGTCTAAAAAGTTTAAAAATAATCGTCACTTTGTTATGGAATTTTGTAAGAATATCTTTATTTTGAACAATTTAAACATCAACAACTGTGCACATATTGCACATAATTTAAAATCAATCTTTTTAATGACATTTTCTTGTGAATATTTTTAATTGATGATGGAAAGTAACCAAATCCAAATATTTTTTTCCATATTTAACCAAAGATCATCAGATCATTTTAAGGAATAACTCTGAGTCGATCATACTTCAACGTAACCAGATCAGAAACTCGTGGAAATAAAAGATATATCTCAACAATAATACATGTTTAACTTTATGCACTTAAAGCCATAATTCAAAATTTAAAATTGTGATGAATATAAAAAATGTTATATTATTAAGTGAGATTATTATTATTTTTATTGTTTTAGAATGAGAGCCACATGCAACCACGACAGGAGCCGCATACGGCTCGCGAGCCACAATTTGGCCATCCCTGGACCATAAAATATCCAATGATTGTGGTCTCTTTCATCGTCTCTGCGATTTAACAACATTCGCGTACTTTCGACTGTCGTCGACGTCTCGAGAATGATTGTATGAGTTATTTAATCGTTTCACGAAACGCGTTTGGCAATTCAAAAAAACGAACACCATATTATATCACCCGCACGAATGTAGGAGGTGTATACTATTTTGTAAGAAATAATAATCGTGTTCAAGCGTTATTTCGTAACGACAAAAGCATCGTTATTTATTATTGTCAGTCGTTTCGTATGCGATTCGTGATAAAAGTACATTTTTACAACGCATTTTCGTTTTCAAAATAATTATTTACCAGTAAATATTATGTGAAATCAGTGTTGTGCTTAGATGAAGAAAAAAATATCTAGATAAAGACAAGATAAATCAAAATGAAATTATCTAGATAAAGATAGATACTGCAAAAATGATATTTATCAAGATATAGATAAAAAATAATCATTTTTATCTAGATAAAAAAAGAGGTAAACATTTTTTTATACTAAATATTAAATAATAAGTAATCAAAACAAAATGTACACAACATTTTTTTAAGCTATTGTTTTAAAATGATCATTTTTTTAGGTAAACTCGTTCAAAAGTTTCAACCTTTTTTTCAGAATATTGTAGTTTGTATTTTACATATTGGTAAATGCAATTTTTAAGAATTTTACATAAACACTGATATACATAAGAAAAACAGCTCAGCTCTGCACACGATTACACATGACTAATACTGTAATATGCCATTTTTCAAGTTAGTGATAATTGTTTCAAAGAGGGAGTTAAATAGGTAAGCAAGAAGGTGGCGTGACGACGGAAGTAACCAGAATAGACTTAAAGATTTTATGATTGGGTATTTCTATTTTCATGTCTGACATCTGAAGTTTATACTTTCAAATACTATAAATAATATATTATAATATTAAACATTGTTTTTTCATGTGTCTACCTGTTGTTGACTGGTTATTATTATCAATGTTTTTATTTCATAGAATCTGCATATTCACCATTGATTAATAATATATAATATATATTTATATATACCATGATGTACATTATATATATATATATCTATGGTATTAATACTTAAATAATACTGCTTATTAATATTATTATGAATGTATTATCTGTGCGCAATAATTTG
>JAIPRM010012197.1:0-12278 GCA_025469315.1 Stegophylla sp. TES_Ste_2020 | reverse complement strand
TTTTGTTTTTAATTATTTTATCGAGTTTAAAAATGTTATGTTTATACTTTATTTAGTGTACGTTCTTATTAACATATTCTGTTGAAATATTATTCAAAAATTATAAAACTTAAATATAGAAATTAACAAAAAAACCTTTTAATTTAAAAAATAATCAACTGTTGAAGGGTTGGGAGGGGATAAAACTCACTGAATTTAAATATACCGCAGATATACAATATTTAAATATTATATTATAACATTGAGTCATAACTGGAAATGTGATTCGTTCTAAATGATCAAAGCTTGAGGTGCACGTACGTACGAATAACCGTTATGCAAAAAAAAAAAAACAAATACCGAAATCGACTGAGAAAATAATAGTAATATTATTATATGATTGTTAATAAAAGAATCGCGCCCACCGTACACAACTTGTAAACGCAATATTGTGCTCTAATTTATTGTTTTCGTGTTTGAAATTCGTAATGACTTCACGACGACGTCGAAACTGCACTACTACTATCTATCCATTCGGGTTGAATTCGTGGGAATCCGTGTAATACGGATTACGTAAAGAAAATATCGAGCACATAAATATACATATAATATTGTTTCGTTAACGAATACGATTTGTAATATTACACTATTCCACTGCACATAGACGGGCGGCAGTTATTAATCTCTCTCGTCGTCGGATGTTTTACGCGAAAATCCGACTAGTTGTTTTAAACGATGAATCGAAAACACAATATTTATACACGAACATTAAGACAAACAATATTTGTATGAGAAAAAAAAAAATTATACATACCTTTCTCCGAATTATAATAATTACACATTCTCCCTGTTACGTAATTAATAATAAATTTTCGATAATTTTTTTTTTTTTTTAGACATTTCCAATAGGTAATGAAATTACATAACGTCATCATTCATTTTAATTACCATATTTTACCGATTAAATTTACGGGTCGGACCGTGAGCGAGTATCGAATGTGTTTCCGTCATAATAATAATATTATATTATAATTTATGCAACGTCTTACGTAACAACATTTGACCACAGTCAAAAGGTGTAAAGGCATCGCTCTAGGCTATATTATAAAACAGAGAATTTTGGAAAAACTGACAGTTGATCGTTTTTCGAAAGTTTTTATGTCACATTTTTAGATTTTTATACGAGTTTAACCTCCGTGCTTTAAGGTTCATCATATGTATTTTCGTTTATGATTTCATAACGACGTAACCACTATTATTATACGAAAGAAGACAGATTCATTTATTTATTTTTTTATTTCACTAAATACGTGAACACACTTGTTTATGACCTCTAATGCTCACACATGCTCACTAAATGCTATAATGTGTCGTTGTCCTAATTGAAATTAAAAACCAATAAAAAAAAAACAGTTACATTGCTTTTACCGAGAATTTCGTGTGTCGTATTACGGTAAAACTGATAATTTTATATTAATATTAATATATGGGAAAATCAAAGAAAGTTTTCATCTAATTAAACAAAATATTTTGACAAATCAACATATAATGTGTTTGCAAATAATTAAAAATGTTGGCGGTCGCATTCTGTTTGTTAGAAAAATATAAGAGATTTATTTATTTATTTATTTATTAGAATATACGGGTTTCCCCTATATAACATAAAGTAAAAGTACAATAAGTGTAAAAGTAGGACATACAGGTATAAAATATTATATGTAAGGCAGAAGTAACAGAAGTAATATCAAGATGGGAAGTATTAAGACATTAATTAATTACAGTTGAAACAGTTATATAAACTTAAAAGTATATTAAGAGTATTATAAATAAAAACATTAAAACAAATTATCAACGAAAGAGGGGTCCTCCATTGGCAAGTGATGAAGAGATGAAGTGATAAAATTTTGTTAAACTCTTGGTTTTCCGATTTTATTTGTCGTGCAAGAGGGCTGTGTAGATTGATGCCAATTAAGCCTATTCGTATCCTTATTGCACTTTTTAGCTCCGTTTAAGATTTTAACATTAACTGTGTCATAGGCAATAGAAATATTGGTCTGAATAATAACTAAAACTGAATAATAATTTTGAAAATCAATAACGAAAACCGATTTATAACATGCGATATCATAATGCATATCAAATACATATATATTTTACTGCGAAAGATTTATAACGACGATTATAATTTATAACTACTACAGATCTATAGTATTTTTGGGAATTATTTTCGAAAACGATTTATTTGTGGATGATGAGAGTTGGTCTAACTATCGAGACGTGATTGTCGAATAACTAAATGTGTATTTTACACGGTGTAATAATAATAAATGATATAAAAGTAATAACAATACAACATTCACTACGATATTAAATTCTACGTTGTATAAATATCTATAGATCGATTGTTATAGTTATCGTGTGTTGGCAATACAATTATTATTATCGAACTGGGTCACATAACTTTGTTCAATTGCAAATATTTTACGTTTTTTTTTTTTAAATAGCTATCTCGTACCTACTGTTGTTTACGGTGTACATATTGTCATTATTATTATACAGTTTCGTACCCATACTCCCACAGTATCGGAATAACTTGTTCACTTGTAAATCAATCGTTTTAGAGTTTTAACAAATCAGAAGATACAAATTGCGATCTTGTTGTTGTTACTGCGACGCCAGACAAGACTGTGTAGAAATAGAGCACACACACACACACACACACACACACAGACTTCCTGACATTGAGTCGACAGTGTCTCGTTATTATTGCGTTTGTTTTCAACAAGTCGTCTCATTGTGTTTCCGATTACACACACACACACACACACACACACACACACATGCGCGCGTAAATTTCCCTATACGCGGTATTTTATAGGTCTCTGTACGTGGGTTGACACTAATCCGTGTGCGAGTGGTTCGCGAGCTCTCGTGCAGCTGTATAGAGTGAAAATGCAGAATATTTGTTAGGATTTGAATGGTTCGATATTATCGCGGTTTCTTATATGTATTATAATGTGTAGCCCGCAACAAGTCGCCTGAAGGATTGACGATGTACTTAATAATGTGCGCGAGTGCGTATAATATATATGATAATGTATATTATATATATATGTACGTGGCGATAAGTTCATATAATGGATGCGGTTCAAAGGTGTCAAAGGAGCAAGAGACCCATTGTGGTGCACCTATATACTCAAAAATTTATTACAAGCGATTGTCGACAAAATACGACTTATATACTATTACGCGTTTGTATGTGAAACGAGCACGAGCATTTATAATAATATATTATTATTATTATTATTATTATTGTGTGTGTGGGGCTGCGCACGCTTCGTCCGACTGTACGCGAGAAATAATAATAATTAGTGTATAGTCACACCCGGTTCGGTGGTGAATTCCAAAGACGTATCATAACGAGAGTGGTCAAGTGCGGTTAAGCATGCGATATCGGTTTACACGACACTAAAAATTCAGTTGAACGTAGTGTTTTTTTTTTTTTTTGAATGTGTTAAGTATTCTCGAGGTACGACGTGGTGATAACGAACTTAATAAGTATGCTTTCAAGTAGTTCATGTATATACTAATGATTTTTTTTTTTTTTTGCTTGCATTTTGATCACAATTATTTCTCCACGAAATCTGCTATAGTGCGCTTAAAATCGATAAGGATTTCGCGTATAAAAAAAAAAAAAAAAAAGCCGTACATACATTGCACGATGGGTGGGTTTCTCTTGACGGGTGTATTGAATTTTTTTTAAAAAAAAAACGATAAATCATTTCTTCGATAAAACGATTCTGAACGAGGGAAGTTAATAATTATAAAGAACAAATGAGAAAAAAAAAATGTTAGAAAAATGTCCAAAATGTTTTTTACACATTTTGAAAATTTTCTTGCGCCAAAAACGTTCTTATATGATTTTCTATCTATATTTGGGTAGTTTTTTCAAAAAAAAAAAAAAAAAAAAAAATTCAACAATTCAAAAATTCAAAAAATGACCTGTTTAAAGTACAATCTAGAGGCAAATCCGGTTTGAAAAAGTTACTTATCGAAACTTTTGAAGAGGTATTTCTATACGAAAAGTTGTACACAGAAAAAAACAAAATAAACATCATTGTAAAAACACTGGCTTCTTCGTTTCGTTCACAATCTAATACAATATTGTTATGTATCGTTGACGCCACTGTGGCTCGAAATAATAAGACGTATATTATTATTACAGACCATGTTGAGTTTTTCAGTATTCATCGCGTTCGCGTTGAAGTCTCCGAAATAAAATTTATCGCGTAGGTAGTTGATACATTATTATTATAAAACGCGGAAATTATTAACAATATACTATTAAAGGCATTATGCGGCGCACATTCTTATAATGTGTATAAGTGTGTATGTGTGTGTGTGTGTGTGTGTGTGTGACAAATATCAAGCTAAAACGACATCAGTAAAATGTTTTGACACGGACGCTATATATGATAATAATATAACTATATGTATCGGCCATTGTGTAACCTATATACTTAAGAAAAACACAATGGTTCATCATGAAATGTGTTGTAAAGTTATACTATAGCTGTCTTCGGTACAATACGTATCTGTATTCTGAGTGTGTAGGCATTTCAATTGACTGATTTTTATTAAGAATATTATTATACGTTCTATCGTTATTAATTTATTATTATTATTATTTTTTTTTTTTATCACGGAGTAAAATTGCAACAAAGAACTACTACGTTTATGAGGGATTTTTAATTTACTTACGTATTGAAGAAGAAGAAGAAGAAGAAGAAAAAAAAACCGTATCAATAATTCTACATCGCGTTATTTTATCACATATACACAGACACAACTGCTCTTGTACTATATTATAACGGACGTGTCTGCAAATGATTTTCCAAAAACGTAATAATATATCCAATTTCCAGCCACGCACTCCGCGTCGTAGTCATCGAAAAAATAATAATGACGTGTACAACACACAATTCTTATGTACGAAATGCAATGTTATTTGGATAGTAAAATACGTTCTGAGTAGCAAAAAAAAAAATTGTAACGAAACGTATTACATTACGAGGCATTCGAATGCCAACATTGAACCTACTTATCACGTCAATGATGTCGATAACGTTGATTGGAAATGACATTTATATCATAGGAACATAATATTATATTATACAGTATTCGTAGAAAGGTGTTTTTCGAAACAATTTTTTTTTTTTTCTAATAATTTTCTATCGTAATAATATAATATAATATTATATTATTATGTCATTCCATCGGACATTTGGAAACTTTTTTTTTTTTTTTTTTTTTTTTCCGGTCGTACCGTTTAGAAATTTATGCCACACAACTGCGGTATTTTGAACCGCCGCAATAAAGTAGGTATATAAAGTAATACATTAATGTGTATATTATATTATACAAATATAAAATATTATTTTAGTGGCGTAACGATGCTTCCGCGATTATAGTTTGGATGTGTTCACCGGGAGACCGGTGAAAAAATATCCTCGTGTTAAATTAATATCTAAAAAAATATAATATCTGAAGAATGAATAATATCCGGGTGGAAAAATATCTTACAAACGTGATGTGTTTTATTGCTAAAATGTAAAAAAAAAAAAAAAAAAACACGTTGAATCTAATAAATAGTCAAGCGAAAGAATTCATTGGAGATTTGCGTGTTCATCGTTTTCATATAATTTTCGGCACAGTGATATGAACAATTTTCATAATATAAAGTATAATCATAATAGAACACACAAACTCTCAAATATCTTTAGGTATTTTTATTCGGCAGTAGCGATCGTATTATAATCTTACCAAAAATGCAGCTGAAAATCTAAACTCTTAATTTGAAATTTCATTAAGGCAAAATGATATTTCCAAAATTCTGTGTTTATTCAAAAAGTGTTCGCTGTATTTCGAAAATATTATCCAGTCTATTGGTACATACCTTCTGCTTGATTTTTGATAGTGGGCAAAAAATCTTAAGTTTCTAATATGATTATTTTTAAAATCATAAACAGTTTTACGAAAATCTAGTTAACAGAATATTTTACTACTTATACACTTAAAACGCCAGTATTTTTTTCCTGTATTGGAAAAACCCCAACTCCTTTTGTTTTCCGATTTCGACCCCGTTTACTATATAAGTATAATTAAAGTATCTGCTAAATTTCTTTCATAAACGGAAACCGGTGCGATTTATTTTGAAAATATTTGCTTCTTCTTGCCGTACACGGAATTACAATTTGACCGCATGTTGTTTATCGATTATTTTTACCGGTCATCGGTTCCCTCACAGTTATGTTGCACACAATGTCTGGATATTGATTAGGAATGTATCAAAAAAAAAAAAAAATATATATATATATATATAAAATATAATATTTCTCGACATAATCGCCGGGTGCAGTGTCACGATTATGTTTTAATACCAGAATAAATAATATATATTTATAAAAAAAAAGACCGTTAAGGCAAAAATATTTTAAAGTGTCGTAATATAAAACGACGCGATTTTAAGATGGAAAAAAAAAAAAAAACATTACCAGATATGATCGGATGTGAATGTGTTACACGAGACTTATATAAGCGCCACGGAATATTATTACACATAAATATAAAAAATATAATATATATATATATATATATATTATAATTTGTTGCGATTCAACGGTAATTGCTGGCGCTTTTGAATGGATAATGGCAATAATTGTCTCGGTCGATTAGTTCTATTCAAAACACTATTTCTCGCTTTTCGATCAATATCGGACACGTTCCTATGATTTATATTACATATTATTATAGCGAAAATATCCATCTACCTACCTATGTATTACTATTATTATTATTATTATTATTATTATATTATTTGCCTCCGGAAATTGGTTTGCAGTCATACGCGCACGCGCACAGATACCTTTTACCTGATAAATACGCAATACACGTTGAAAAAATATGCTTTTGTAAAAAACTAATGATGTCTCCGTAATAAATGAAACGTGCGCGGCCGAAAACCGTTTGGGCGATTAAAATAGTTATCGAGTGTTGACACTTTAGCTGTGTTTGATACACTCGGCCGGGGAACATCAGTTGTTTTTGTAAAATTCGTGCGTAGTCTATATTTTTACAGTATTGTATTCGTTTCGTGGTGTATTCAAATGTTGAGCACAGATAAATAAAAAAAAAACAGAACTAAAGATAAAATATAGTTAGTAAACATATATGTATATATATATATATATATCAATGACACAGAGTTAAAAAAAGGTAATTAAAGTTTATTTTGTCTGCATGAAGGCAAACGTTATTTATCAAAATATATTTGAAAAAATAACGAAAGACATTTTAATTTCTACTCTTGAAAACTATATAAATGTAAAAAAAAAGAGCTATAATTTTGTCTTATGCTTATTTCATCAATAATGAATACAATATCAATATTTAAGTTTTGGTTTCATTTGAATAAAAGCACTGTGCAGGTGTATACAATTAAAATTCAAACATTTCATCCGTTTATTTACGGTAGGTACGAATGTACTCGTCTGTTCAAAGTTCCTTTTGTATAACAATCTGTTCCTTTAATATTGAAGGGTACTGGTTCTTTCCTCCCTCCTATAAAAAGAAAAAATATTTCTTAGGTTTCTTCTTTTACCTTTTTAAATTTTATACATTGATAATATTGTAACAATTAATATAATTTCAATTGTTTCTCAAATACTTTTCAGTACCTACTGTTAACTAGTTAAAACTTAAACCTGTTAAAAAAAATAAAAAAAAATGATGCCTCTAAAGTAGACCATCTAGAGAGATCAATTCCGAATCAAAAAACTGCTGGTCGAAACTTTAGGACAAGTAGAGGTACATAATATTTCTATACAAAATGAATTATATAAGCAGATGATTTTTTTTTTTTTTTTTTTTTCAAAATCGATATGCCCGATCGATCGGATTGTTATCGTATATGTAAGAGGCTTAACGAGTCCCCCGCATTTTGATTTGTAATTTTCAATGTAGCGAATACGTTTAAATTGTTGCGTGATGTTTAAACAGTTTCAATACGCATCATTGAGTGAGTTCATTACACGCGTCTATAAAAAAAAAAAAAAAACATAATTCACGTTGCGAAGACGTTCGCATTCACCTGCGCGCATAGTATCCGAGCTGAGGCAATGCAATCGGTGGCGTTTAAGGTTACGCGCGTGCTGCTGCCATGTAGTGTTTATTTTTTAAACGAGAAATTTAAAACGCCGTTTTCAAAGAATTCCAACGTACGGGCGGGCACGAGAATGTTAAGGTCTGCTCCCTTAGAATATTTATTATAATGATATATGCGAATGGCGAATAAATTAATGACGAGTCGTTAAGTTTAATGTGTTCGTTCGAAACATTTATTACGCATGCGCATTACAACAGTACGCTATTGTGTGTTATTGAATGTTACATTATTTAATTACTGCGGTTAAATGTTACACAGACACGCGATATTATAATATGCAAAAAAGTGTGCGACTCCCTCGGGGTCGCCCTTTCGGTTTTTTTTACAGCAGGCGTGTTGGAGCAAATTTGTCAAAAAAAAAAAAAAACTGGAGGGGATCAAATAGCTATTGTTTAATTTATCCTCCCCCGCCCCGCTAATAAAACTTATGCGTATCACAGAAAATCTGACTACAATGTTTTGATTGGATTTGGAGTCCCCACCTGGTTTCACCTATTATAGGAGTGTCGAAAAATTCAATCAATTGATTTTTTTTTTTGTCAAGCTAAGGACCAGCCCTAACAAAATTTAAGTCATATGTTTTACTGAATTTGTTAATTTTAAACCTTTACAGAATAAATAGGTTGTTTTTCAACACTCTTCATAACTATTAACGCATATAAGATAAAGTATGTGAATTTGTATTAGTATTTTTTTTTTTTTTAGAGTACATACACATACACACTATTATATACGTATATACAGCAGTATTAATAATGGTTGAAATATCTTTCCACTCTTATTACTTTTGGAGTCGAGATTAAATATCTATATAATCGTTCAAACGAAAAGGCATATTTTACCTATTTTATTCGAATTTTCGGTAATTTTTCCCGGTTTTCATCGAAAAAGCTGTTTAATTTTTCACATAATAACTTATTTTATGTTCCACGCCCGATGTCATCCAATTTCTTTACCAAAAACACAATATGCTTTACATTTTGATCCGAACACTTTTTTACGGGTAGGAAAAGCGATTTAAAAAAAAAAAAATGAAAGAAAAAAGCTTCACTCAAAATCTATAACAGACCGATTTCATCACGTGCTGTCCCTGAAACTGATGTCTGCACACGCCTAACGTTACAAACGTCGCGTTACGAAGAGACTTATATTTGTTCGAGTGAAATGTTATTTTGCGATTCACAGTGATCAAACGCAGAATCTACGCGCGTGCGATAATATTTCGAACCGTCTCTAGATCACCGTCAATAATAATAATAATAATGAGCCGATGGCTATTATTGTATAAATACCACGCGTGATCGCGGTGGCCGCCATAAGTCGTGGGAATATCATCGGCTGTTACCCATTGGCGTAGACAGATTGATTGGAAACGCGGTGGAAGGGCGTGATAGATAAAAGACCAAACGCATTAATATCGTGGGCATTGGTAAGAGGGAGTTCAAGTACTAGCTGAAATCGCAATTAAGAGAACACGATTTAAGTTTCGTATACTATGACTATCATTTCGAAGATCACAAAAAAAAATTAATTTATATTTAATTTTCTCGTAGAATTTTATACAACCATGTCTATATAGGTACGTCACAACAGAATCTATGTTTTTTTGTTTTGTGAATTTTTTACTCGATATTTCTTCCAGGAAATCCAAAGAAATTCGTTTTATCCGTACAAAATTTATACAACTGATATATTATGCACTTCTTCTTAATTTTTTATTACATATTTTATTTGATGTGAAAGTGTTGATATTTAAGATTTTCTTTTTGTTTTTATCAATAGACATATTATAGTCCAGAGACAGTACCCGACCCATAATTTCCTTGCATTACTCACAGTAATACTAACTAGTACTTGAGGTGCTGCTCAAAACTCACACGAAATCGACGAACCAAATCGTAACAAAAAAAATGTAATTGAAAAAGTCGTAAAAAAAGTGCACACGTCCTCGCCAAAAAACTCCGTCAACAATAACCGCAAAAATAAGTAGGTATATCGAGATCCGGTTTACCGCGTGTTCAATTTCAAAAACGTCGACCTTCACGGTCGTAAGAATATTATATTCACACAGGTAGGTGTATTATAGGTTAGGTGGGTGTACGTGCAGAAAATACACACATAGACGCGCATGCGCATAGTGTATAATATGCATATACATATACGTGTATTATATTATATCAACGGTCGTGTACTCTGTGCCACGCATGCAAATTACATTACATAACCGCGGTAAACACTTTCAAACCACTTCGTGATCATATTTCCCCAGAATCGCAGCGGTCCGCGAACTCTACCGCGCCGCTGCAGTTTTATACGGTTATTACACAGCGTTATTAGGTTTCAAGTCACAGCGGTTCCCAAATTTTTTTTGTGCGCGTCATATAAATAGCGATTGAATGATGATGGCGGAATCTCGATACGAATCTTTCAACTATTGGCCGTATTAAAATCGAAAGCCCGTTGCTTTAATGTAAATAATAATAATTGTAACGACTGTGATCCATTAGCGCAAAATGTAACCCAAACGCGATTCAAAAGCGAACAAAAAAATCATCGTTTTAACTTAACCATAAGCGCAAATTAATTTTACTAAAATAAAAATCAAGTTTATTCCATTGAAATCATAGTTATAATTTATTGAGCTTTTACAGTTATTATTATAAAATGTATTATGTATCATTATTATTATTATTATTATTATAGTGACTACCTTAAAATTAAATACGAAATTTGAATCATTTTGGAGATTTGTTTTGAAAATATGATAATTAATTATTTGTTGAGCTTTTAAAGTCATTATTATAAAACGTATTATGTATAATTAATATAATGTGTAAATTTCAAAATCATTTTTTTCGTATTCAGTCTTAAGTCACAATTTTCTAATTTGTCTGTAATCTACCAAGCTTGTCCTAGGCGAAACCGGACACATTTAATTTGTGCATTTGAAAAAATTCATTATAAGCAGATAATTCAAAATCCAAAGTTATCATTTGAGGTTATAGTTTGTTATTACACACTATTTACTTAAATGCTTATCAACGGTTATCGTTATTTGTTACGATAAAACACTAAAATCGTTTTTGAAATAGAAAAGTACAGTGTACTTGAGTACTAAACTACTAGATACATATTAAGTTTCAAAATATTAAATTTGCGCTTTTATCCCGCTACCAAGGTACAAAAAAAATACGTTTAATAACTTTTCAAGTGTAAAAGACGAAGCTGATTTGTTGGTTTACTTAGAATAGTTTTACAATCACGTTTTATGTTTAATAGTTTAATTCGTTATTTATTTTTTTTCATGTAACATTATATTTTACGAACTGACATTTGATTTATTTCTATATGCCTACTAATTTTTGGTGTCGACTTGAGTGGAAAACCCGTAAAAATTCAACTAAGCACTCGAAAAAGTACGGTTGTATCGTGTGAAATGCGATTTCTCTATGTTCTGCGGAACACATTTCGATATCAGTGATCAGCTTTTGTAGTAAAATCACTTAATATTTTTATATTTATGATTTAATTTGATAAAAAAAAAGGGAAGCGATTTAGATAATATTCTAATAGAAATTTTACCTATTTCGTTTAACACACTTTAGAATAAATATTATTTATATATTTGTACGTATATTGTGAATTCTTATTAAATGAAATTTGTCGAGCTCTTTAACTGTGAAACATCACTGTTATTCGTAAATACAGATTTCTCATACGATACATAGCTGTTAGGATGATTCTGTCATTAACTAACTGACATTTAACATTATTCTTATTTTTTATTTCTTCCTATAGAATTCGTGTATCGTCTTTAGTTGAATATCCAAAGTTCTGTGTTTACATTTAATAACAAGGAGTTACGCAAACAGCATTTAAAAATTACACAGTTTTAATAATTTATTGTATGTCGTCCAATAATAACTATTGACGAACCTTATTTTTTTGTGTCATATTTTTTTTTTTTTTTGGGAATAAAAAATAAAAAAAAAGCCGGACATACTTCGCACGACGGGTGGTATTCTCTTGACGGGCGTATTAAATTTTAAAGAAACGATAAATCATTTCTTCAGTA
>JAIPRM010012196.1:0-12278 GCA_025469315.1 Stegophylla sp. TES_Ste_2020 | reverse complement strand
GAGTTCCTAATTACTTGTCTCATCATTTTTCCTTCAGATTCTATTTCATGACTATGGTTTAAATTACTATCAATAATTGTCTTCTCACTCATATCTGTTTTCATGTAAGCTGTACATGTTTTGTTTACACAGCACCATCGTTTTACATCACCATTCAACATTTTATGAAATCTCATTTTATATCCCTTAATAATTTTGAGTTCCTTACTGTGTTGGCTGATCATATTCAACGGCAACGACATCGACATCTTTCAAATATACAGTACTTACGTAATATTGTGTAATAACATAAATTAATATAAAATGTTAATTAAATATATTAAAATTATAATGTTAGCTGCATAAACTGCTGCTCTACACAGTACACATACTGCACATGGTTGTCAAAGACTAGTTACGTATAGTGAGTTTCTACGTAAGGACTATAGTGTAAACTCAAACTAACACAGTGTAATATTATTAGTTATCAATCCATTTTATCCATAAAGATAAATATTGTTAGCAATAATATCGCAGATGCACATGGGTTATACCAAAATTTTTAGCGATATGATCACGGACGCAGTTGGGCTAATAAAAAGGTACGATATGATTAACGGGACGCACTCGGGCGACGCCCAAAGCATCCCACCTGAGGAGTGAAGAATACCCATGGCGTGGAGTATGTCCAGCTTTTTTAAGTTGAAATTATTATTAGGATAATTAAAGGAAAAAGTTTAAAAAGAGGTGTTTCGAATGAATCAACATTTTTTTTCTTCTTATTAAAATTTACTGGGTACATTGATGAAAAAAGGAAAAAAATATTTGGGTGAGAAGAGTCGAACCTGTTTATTTGATTGATTTAACACCCCGAGGGCATAAACATTATGCAACTTCAAAAAATTTGGGGGTTTTTGAGTGGTTTGAGGAGGCTAAGCTCTCCCTCCTTATTGTACCTATGTTTAGGTATATTATTTACTATCCTGGATTCAGTTTCTACTTCACCACCAGATTATATACTCCTCCATAAGTAATTATTTCTGGGCACGCCACTAGTGCCCGGGTCCCAAATACCAATGTAAATAATTAGGGTAACACAGAAGCAGGGGCGTCCCTGACTCTAATTTCAGGGAGGGACAATTTTTAAATATTTTAAGATTCTAGAAGTAGTTAGAGCTTTTACCATGATGTCTATTTATAATTTCACATTTTCGTATAGAAACACTTTAAACACTTCCTCTTTTCATCAAAACATTTTTCGTAAAGTAACTTATTAGATTAGAAATAACATCCCTATAGTCCTTCAGGTTGTTTTTCAAAATTCTTAAAACTTTTTCCAAAAACAAAGAAAAACTGCTGAAAATTTAGTAAAACTGCCAAATATGTCGTGAACAAGATTTTCATATAACCGATTTTAATAATTTAGCCTTAATCCAAAAAATTAGAAGGACTAGAAACTTGAAATTTTTACTCACTTATAACAATAGATAGTGTAATACAGAAATGTATGTAATTTGACCAATTTTAGGATAGGTAAATATAGAATTTTGGAATTGCCTTGTGTTTTGTAATGTTTTATTTCATAAAATTTAGAATTCTTAATATTATTAGTTGAAAATTTAACATTTAACTTCATTCACCCTTATTTTATAACTGTTTAAAGTTAGAATTTGTAGGTATGCCACGAAAATCTCATTTATGCAAATTTCCCATTTTTATTACATTTTTTACAATTTTTCTTGTTTTTGGAATATTATTTGAAAATTTAGATAAATTACCTCTTTAAAGTACCACCAAGATACGATTTTTGATCAAAAAATGTATCGTATGAACCTTTTGCACAAGTATTTTAATATAAAAAGTAATTTCATAAAAAGAAAAAAATTATCATTGTTGAAATATTAACTTCTTCTTTCATCTCAGAATCTAAAAAAGTATATAAAATCAGAGGTCCTGGGAGGGGTTCCTTCGCCCCCCCCCCAAATAGTCTTCCTTTCACAGTAGTATAACTAAGAAAGATCAAAAAATTGCGGTAATACCCGGACCTTCAAGTTATGGGCACCTACAGGGTTTCTATCGTTACTTAATTTAAACCAATACCTACGTAAAAAGCATGAATATTTTATTTTTATTATAACTTATAATCTAAAAATTATATGATAACTACATTATAATATGTAGTCTTCTAAGATAGTGTCTATTCATATATGTTGAAATATAAGACGTTATTCGCGTCTTTTTCGATCTCTGTATAGCTCGCACTACATTTACAAATTACAACATTTTTGGCTTTTATAATTTTAATTGTTCGAGTCAGTAGTGGATCTAGAGAGAGGATAGGAAGTCAACTGACCTAAAATTGTTTGGCCACTATAGGTTACAAATATTTTTTAATGAATGAGCATAAAAATAAATTATGTAAAGAAATATACGTTTAAATATATCATGATATAATGAAGAGTTTTTGAATATAAGTATACTCGTGTAGAGTAAAATGATATTCAACAATTATGATGTTTTTAGATAAGACAAAACACGTTTTAATTAAGTATACCGTTTATCTGACAATATAAAATATAAATAGAGCACATAGGGGTGTAAAATATCTACTCCAAATATTTGTGTTTTATTAAAAAAAAAAAAAAAAACAGTGATTCATTGAGTAGTTGAGAATAAAATACATTATTAAAAATGTTTTGATATTTGCCGACCCACAGTTTCTTACAAAATTGGGTACCTAATCATTTGCAGGAACCCTACCGAACGTGCGATTACCGTTGCTGTCACTAACGTACGTTATATCGAAGTTGTCGTCAAGGTATCACCGCAATAGGTAAGTAGTAATATTTAAGTCAATTACAAATGGAAAAATACGCATTCGGAAAAAACTAACAAAAAAAAAAAAAAAAAAAAAAACGATTCATTAAACTATCCTGTGCGTTTTTTTTTTCAGAATGCGATAAAAACTATACGCTTACTACTGATTACTACTATTATTATCACGACTGAACATTATCATTTATCAGAGATAGGGTACGATGCTGTCCGCCGCCGCCGCCACCGCCACCGCTGCGTCGTCGTACAATGTAGTGAAATAAAATCTATATTTAGAGGGTACCATCGCCGTCAGTGGAAGAGCAGCGGCGGTGGCGCGAGTTAAGTCACGCCGGCGCCCCACGATGCTCTCGAAAACACACACGCGCGCGCTACGTACTCGGTACACAGACACAACGCTTCTGCTTTTTCCCCGCTGCAGTAATCCCTTCACTCCATCGATACCATCGCGCATCGCTCTCCGAGTCCCCCTCTCCCGATCACAGCATCCCGTTATCTCTCCCATAGTGCTAGCACGTCATACATGAAAAAATCGAACGAAAATAATTTAACAGTATTCGTAAAAAACAGAGTAGTCGTGTGTAGTGTCCGTCGTCGCCGTCTTCTAAGGTTACGACGTGTACAAATCCTTGTCGACATTTGAGCTCGACTACACACGGAATTTAATACTGCACTGCGACCGTTCGTTCATTGTTGCGATTGAGGATTACGATGGCGGCCGTTAGCGCTGCCGAAATTCGCCGCTGCCGTCCCGGGCGAATTTGATCGCGACCACATCCACGGCACAGTGACGACGACAACCACCATCACCATCACCACTACCGCTGTCGTAGTCGTTGTCGTAACCGATCGACTTTGACTGCACGGCCATGGTGACGGAGTACCGACAACGTCCCGGTGGTATGGGTGACCATTTCGATGACGAGGTAACAATGATAATATCATTACTAGGGTTCGGATTTCAATGCACTAAAAAAACCCAAACAATGCCTTAATGAAATACTATTTAATGCACTAAAAAGATGCCTTTATTAAAAAAAGGCCCTAAAAAAATTTCAAAAAAAGGCAAAAATGTTATTACTATTTTTCTTAAAATTTTCAAACGTATTGTAAACACAATCAGAATACATCTCACTTTTTAACTTTTAAAATTTTTAAAAAATAAAATTATTTATTAAACCCAAATTCCTCTACACAATACTAAACACACGTTTGATTAATACAAAAAATATACGTAATATAAAAATATGCTTAAGCGAATAAATCATTTTTAAAACATTTAAATTGTTGAGAAAATAATTTTATCTAAATTTAACCGTTTGTAAAAAAATTTATGGAAAATTCCTTTAAAGGGCAAAAATTCCATAGAAATGACAAAAAATGCAAAATAAAAGTTATAATTTTAAATTTATTGATACATAAAACAAACTTTATGCTTGGAAAACATTGTTTAGTACTCCCAGAAAAAATGCAATTTGCATTTAAATCCGAACCTTAATTATTACAATTAGAAAAATCATAACCTGTGATTTAGACATTTTGATGGCCAAAGTAGACAGACATATACGTCATCTCTTCCACATCGTAATTAATTACGATTAATCCGGAATTATTTTTAAATTTTACCATAACACATTTAGTACAATCATAACTCAGGTAAAAAAAATGTCCGATTTATTTCGCATCATGGGTATTCTGGTTACTCTTGGTGAACTTATTGAATTTTAAACAAATGATAGAACATTTCTTCAACAAGACGATTCTTAGAGGACCTTCAGTGTATTCAAGACAATTTTACTTTAAAATTATAATATTCATTAAAATGATAAAATTAAAAATTATTTATTTGCTCATTCAGATTTATATTCCAATAGGTATTAATTTTACACTTATTTTGGTGAGTTACGAAAAAGTGCTACCCACTTTCACCAAAATATTTTTCATATATATTCTATCGAAATTTAAATTTTTATATGGATTGGATTAAAAAAAGATAATTTTAAAGGAGTTTTCGTCAAATTTATGGTAATTTTTCCCAAATTTTGAGAAAATTATTGAAACTTTCGAAAAAATACTTCTCAAAAATACCATCTAGAGAATAATTGTGATTAAAAAGTTAGTGGTCGGAACTTTTGGACAAGTGTGTCTCTATACGAAAAGTTTTCACAGAAAAAAATAAACATCTTTGGAAAAAATACTAACATTTTCGTATCCGCTCAAAATCTAAAAGAAAAAAGATAAATCATAGTAAAATTACTAGCATTTTCACTACACTTAGAATCTAAAAAACAGCTTCTTCGATCCACTTAGATCTAAAACAACTGTAGTATAGTTATAGTTTATATTACCTACTTATCGTGTATTAAGCAAAAAGTAAACAATTTTTTATATCTAAAATATGAGTTTACTACACGATTTCTGTGCAAAATAAAACTCAGTTTTAATAAATATTTTATGTACGGTACGGAAGGCAAAAATAAAGAACCTACATTAAAAAAAAAGTGTATATTTCGCCCGTCGGCATGTTCTTCACTCCTCGAATGGGATATTCTAGATAGTTGTATTGAATTTTAAAGGAACAATAAATAATTTCTTCAATAAAACGATTCTGAACTGAGCTTCAGATAATATACAATTTTAATGGTCGGTTAGATATGTTTAGCAAATAACGAGTAAATAACTACTATTATTTAATAGTGTTGGGTGAGTGGTGTATTTTATATAATTTTTTTGAGTCGAGTCGGGTTGTAACGTTGAGTACTCGAATTTGTGTGTGTGTGTGTTTGCATTACTGAATTCGGCATAACATAATAATATTATGCATGGCAGTCCGTATAATCTGTGATTACTGATATAGAAATGTATTTAGGCGGCAATCAAAATCCACACCGCAATTACCTGCTTGTATCGTATTAAATTTAGCATCGAAAAATACATGAGATAAGATAAGCAAATTACAATAACTACTTTTTAGTGTGCTTGTTATCTAGAAATATAAATACACTATAAAATTTGTCCGTACTTTCCTCGATTTTTTTTCAGTCCAACCCTTGTAAAATGTTTAATTCTTTGTCGGTAAGAAATTTTATTACACCAAAATATTCGAAATGAAATTTTGTATCTAGATACCAAGTTTCAAAACAATCGGTCATACCAATTTTCTCTTATGTACATTAAAGTGTGTAATTCAAGATAAAACTAACGAATTTCGTCGAAATTCTAACTTCAAACCGGTTTAAAGAAAAAAGTTGACTTGCGATTTTCAAAATTTTTTTAGGTCAATTAGACAAATATGTCGGTGAGATTATATTAAATTTTCAATTCTTATTATCAAAAATCAAAAATTTTATTACATAATATCTAAAGACAAATGAGAAATTTCCGAAATTTTCAAAATGCTGTATTAACTCAAAATTGATCAAATCATTTTAAAATTTATATGAGATATTTTCGTGACTAATTTTAGTAGTTGGTGAAAATTTCAAGTTCCTAGCTGCATTATTTTAGAAGTTATGTTAAAAAACAACTTTAAATTTTACGGAAATTCTGGTAATTGCATATTTTGCAGTTTTTTGTCAATTTTTCGACAAATTTTCCCCGTTTTTGGAAAAAGTATTGAGAAATTGGAAAAATGACCTCTTTAAAGTACCATCTGGGTGTGATTTTGGATCTAAAATGTTACTGGTCGAAACTTTTGGACAAGTATTTTTATACGAAAAAGTGTATATAGAAAAAGAAAAAATAAAAAAAAATAATAAACATCATTGTAAAAACATAAGCTTCTTCACTTCGTTTTTGAATCTAAAAGCCGGATAAACTTTGCAGTATGGGTATTCTTAGCTCATCGGATCACATATTCTTGATGGGAATGTTGACTTTAAAAAAAAACAAAAGGTAAATCATTTCTTCAATAATACGATTCTGAGCGAAGTATGTTAGTAATATAAAGAACAATAATAGTCATTATTTTCAACACACCCACCAAGAAACCAAGTGTATCTTTCCGAGGAGCAAAGTATACCTATGGTACGAAGTATGTCCGGCCTTTTTGACTATGTTTTACTTTACATTACTCTATTTTACTTAACTTTATTTTAATTTACTTTACTTCACTATATTTTACTTTTTTTATCCAATAAATAAATAAAAGAAAAAAAATTAATTTTACTGAAAATAAAAAAAAATTCATAAGAAAATATTTTTTTCAATTTTTTTTCACATTTTCAAAAGTTTCTTACATCAAAATATTTCTTATAGTATTATTTATCTACGTTTGAATTTTCATAAAGTTTAGATTAAAAAAGTGTGTACTTTGCTCGTCGGGGTGTTCTTTGCACGTCGCGTCGGTGGGATACTCTTGACGGGTGTAACGAATTTTAAAGAAACGAATTTTTCGATAGTTTTTTCGCGATTCTGAAAAAAGTATTGAGAAATTTAAAAAATGACCTTTTAATAGTGCCATCCGGGTATGATTCTGGATCTATAGAGTTAATGATCGAAACTTTTAGACAAGTATTTCTATACGATAAAGTGTTTACAGGAAAAAGAAAAAAAAGAAATAAACATCATTGTAAAAACATAAGCTTCTTCACTTTGTTCAGAATCTAAAAAAGGTAATTTCCCAGTGGTTTACGTCAAATTTAGGGTAATTTTTCCCAAAATTTGAGAAAACATTAGAAAAATTCGAAATTTATAAAGTACAAGTACCTATCATCTAAAGGCAAATCCGTTTTCAAAAAGTTGCTGGTTGAAACTTTTGGACTATTATTTTCATACGAAAATGTGTACACATACCTATAGATTTAAAAAATTAAAAAAATTAATAATAATAAACATCATTGTAAAAACACTAGCTTCTAGATCCGCTCAAAATATAAAGAAATTAATTATACTAATATTGGAGACAATAGGCTTATATATATATATATATATATCGATTGATTGAAAATATTTTTGGCGTTTTCATTGTTTTCGGGGTATTATGACGTGATGTTTCGTTTTGGACGAAAAGCACTATAGCGTGTTTATAAAATATTCAGACTTACAGCGTTACATTGTCTTTAACAATACGCTGAATAAATAAAAGGGAAAACAAATCGATCACTAAGTAAAAAGCGGTGATTTTTCATGCATATTTTAGATACAAAGCATTTATTATAGCTATTTCAAGATAAATATTTTATATACACTTTTTCGGGTTAAACGAGTGGATAGTATCTTATGTTGTCTTACATAGACTCTCTACTTACCAGATATTCCTTCTATTCTACCTTTCGAACAAAACCATTTCACATACATTTTAAGCAATTACGAAACTAATAAAAACTAGTTAAATTAATGTGATGCACGTTCGTCCTTCATCGCAATTGCTCATCAGAAAAGATATTGATAATGGATGTTTAGTCATTGTTTCAGACAAAATATTTTAGAAAAGAAAAACATTTTTAAATTTTAGAATCCATTATTTTTTGAATAATAAATAAATAAGACAAATCGATTTCATGAAAATAAAATATATTGTATAATATATTGTTTTTAATGAAAAAAATTTTGTATTTTGGCTTTAAGTTTGGAAAAACTATTGAGATTTCTGAAAAAGTAAAAGTACTAAATAAATGGCACATCTAGTCAATTAAGAATCTGAATGAATCATTTAGACCACATTCAGTATCAAATAATGTAAAATAAATACATACTCAAAAAAATATATCATTGTGTAACTAATAGGTACCTATATTGACTATATTATTTTCTTAGCTTAAACTATAATTACAATTAAACTGTCAAATTTACTGGTGGGTTATAATTTACCTATGGGTAGGTATACTCGAATATTTATGCATCCAATAAAGTTATGAAATAAAATAAAACACTAAAACATATATTCATTTTAGTTTCTGAGTGGAACGAAGAAGCTAGTATTTAAAAACTGTTGTTTTTTAATTTTATTTTTTTATATGTACATATGTTTTCGTATAGAAATACTGTTCAAAAGTTACGACTAGAAATTTTTTGAATCAAAATTTTACTTAAAATATTACTTTTCAGAAGTAATTTTCAAAATTCTCAATAGTTTTTCTACAATTTTGAAAAATTACTCAAAATTTAACTAAAACAACTTTAAAACTTTTTTTTAGATTCTGAGCAGAGCCTATGATGTTACAATGATGTTTATTTAATTAACTTTTTTTTCTCTCTGTAAAAACTTTTTCGTATAGAAATACTTGTCCAAAAGTTTAGATCAGTATCTCTATAGACCCGAAATTATATTCAGATGGTACTTTAAACATGTCATTTTTTAGTTTCACAATACTTTTTTTGAAAATGAGGAAAATCTGTCGAAAAATTGATAAAAAACGGCAAAATAAGCTATAACCAGAATTTTCATAAAATTGAAAAAATTTTTTAACAGAACTTCAAAAATAATATAGCTAGAGACTTGAAACTTTCACCAACTATTAAAGTGGTTACGAAAATATTTTAAAAAGTTTCAAAAACATTTAATCAATTTTGAGTTCAGCATAATATTTTGAAAATATTGGAAATTTCTCATTTGTTAAGTAATACAATTTTTATTTCTTAATATTTAAACTCAAAATTTTAATACAATCTTACTCACATATATATTTAATTGACCTGAAAAATTTTTAAAAATTATAAGTCAACTTTTTTCTCTATAACCATTTAAATTTAGCATTTTGACGGAATTCGTTAGTTTTACCTAAAATTATACACTAAAAGAAAATAAAAGAAAATCGATTCAACTGATTTTTATGAAACTTGGTACTTAGATGGGAAATTTCATTGCAAATATTTTAAATAAAATTTCGTACGGACGAATAATTAAATATTTTACAAGGCTTTGATTGAAAAAAAATCGGAGAAAGTATAGAAAAATATAATGGCATATTTCTAGTTTATGAACATGCAAGAAGTTTGATAATGTTTTATCGCTATCCTATGTATTTTTTGACACTGAGTACGATGGTGTGAACTGAAATCCCCGAAGATCAATAATTATCTAAATATTCGATTTTGAAAATTCAATATTTTCGGTTAGTTTATTAGGTACCTACTATTTCAACGAATCTACGTCATTTCGATGCGCGTCAAATGGACGCGGTTATTTCGGCGCAAGACAATTCGATGCGTGCGACATTTCGACGCATCTACATTTCCACGAATGTCAATTCGACGCATTTTATTATAATTATCGATATCATTATATTTATGTTACTCGTATATTTTATATTATAATATAATATATATATTTAAAATTGTATTTGTAAAAATCATTTGT
The DNA here is from genome assembly GCA_025469315.1 of Stegophylla sp. TES_Ste_2020. NCBI lineage: Eukaryota > Metazoa > Arthropoda > Insecta > Hemiptera > Aphididae > Stegophylla > Stegophylla sp. TES_Ste_2020. The sequence goes on along the minus strand of JAIPRM010012196.1, from coordinate 2,164 downwards.
TTTAGTCATATCATTTTTGAAAAAAAATCTATAAGTAGGAGTATATATATATATTTTTTAACTTACAAAATAATTTTATTTTTATTTTTTATATAAATAAATACCTACTTTTAGAATTATAGTATAAAAATAGTTTTTTAAATTGATGTAATTTTTATTTTTATATAAATATATTCCTAATTTTAGAATTATAGTATTTAAATAGCTCTTTAGTATTATAACATAAAAATCATATAGCCTTCGATAATTATTTTAAAATGCGTCAAATTGACATTCGTCTAAATGTAGATGCGTCGAAATTTCACTCGACGAAATATCGCATGCGTCGAAATGTCTTGCGCCGAAATGACCGCGTTCATTTGACGCGCGTCGAAATGACGGTATACCTATTTCAACGGTTATCATCGCTGTGTTTGTAGTCTAGTAGGTAAGCCGTATTTCTCGGATACGACAGTAATATCAGTTATTTATTGTAATTTTAAATCATTTATAGAATATTTTTTAGGTGTAGAGAATACAAGAAAAATCAATTTTCGTTTTTCGTTAATAATTTAGGTATGTAATAAAATAATTTTTAGTTTAACATTTAAGTTTAATACGAGTATATCAATATAACATGTAAGACTAGTGTACAATTACATAAAAAGGAATTAATTTTGTTATTCTGATCGAATTTCGACCACTTAGTGATACTAGTACTTATTATGAAGTAACTATTATTACATAAATTTGATCATTTATACGAATAAGGAATTGCACATGGCTTATTCTATTATTAAATAACAATTGTTAAAGATATTGAAAATTACTATAATTTTATATTAAATGAAGCTCCTCTTCATTTAGTTTTCAGTGAATGAAAATCAATTTTTGTTTTTCATAAATGTTGTATGTAACCGAATATCTTTTAGTTCAACATTTATGTTTAATGTTTCAAAACTGATAATAATTATTGTCCATTATTATCCATTAGTTGAAAATCCACTCTGAATCGTATAATTGAAAAAAAAAATATATTAACGAATCGTTTATTTAAAATTCAACATACCCACCAAGAGTATTCTATATATAAAAGTACCCAACTCGAGAAAGAGTGAACACCACAAGGTGCGAAGTATACAATTTTTTATAATCTATATTTTATGAAAACTTAAATATAGACAAACAATAATATGAATAATATTTTGTTAAAAGAAAATTTTTGATATGACGTGAAAAAACTTATTTTTTTCTCATAAATTATTTTTTATGTTCTTAAATAATAGTGGTATACACGGCGGCGAATCTAAGGGTGGGTTCAGGGGGTTAGCTTACCCACAGTTAAAATTCACTTATCAAATTTGGCCTCTTTTTAAGCTATAAAATATATATTTGCTTGAAAATATATCAAAACACAACAATGCCCTTTGAATTATTAAAGAATTAAAATTAAAATAAATATTTATTTTTGTTTAAAGAGAATAATTTTGTAAGCAGGTTAAATGTTGAATAGGTATAGTCGAAGATACATAAAATTCCAAATACAAAGTCAAAAACAGTTTTTGAAACTCAAAGATTGCTTTTTAATACTATAAATCTCAAGTTTAATTTATTACTAGGTAGCCATGTTGATAAATATATTGGAAAAATATATTATTTAATTATTCATACAAAATAATTTAATTGATTTGATACATAGGATACGCTTTTCGGGTCAGATATCTTTAAAGGGTGTGTATAATTGGGCGAATGTAAGTTCCTACACGAGAGTAGCAGGTACAAAAAAAGCCGGACATACTTCCCACGATGGGTATACTTCGCACGACGGGTGGTATTCTCTTGACGGGCGTATTAAATTTTAAAGAAACGATAAATCATTTCTTCAGTAAAACGATTCTGAACGAAAGAAGTTAATAATATAAGAAAAAAAAAGTTAGGTAATAATATAAGAAAAAAAAATGTCCAAAATTTTTTTTCACATTTTCAAAATTTTTTTGCGCCAAAATCTTTTTTATAGGATTTTCTATCTATGTTTAAATCTTCATAAAATTCTGATCTAAAAATTACGGTTTTCGAGTCGTTTTTGTCAAATTTTGGGTAGTATTTTCCAAAAAAAACATTGAAGAATTGAGAAAAGTTGTACACAGAAAAAAAATAATAAAAAAAAAAATAAACATCATTGTAA
>JAIPRM010012195.1:0-12278 GCA_025469315.1 Stegophylla sp. TES_Ste_2020 | reverse complement strand
TATTATTAACTTCCTTCGTTCAGAATCGTTTTACTGAAGAAATGATTTATCGTTTCTTTAAAATTTAATACGCCCGTCAAGAGAATACCACCCGTCGTGCGAAGTATGTCCGGCTTTTTTTTTTTGTATATAATACTGGGTTAATACATATTTACAATAAAACCGTTCATAATTTATTTGGTTATTTGTTTATATTTTATAATTTGATCTAAGGCATATTTTGTACAATCTAATATTTTTCTCCTTTTGCATAAACCTAGTAGTTATAATATTGGTGTATTTTTTACAATTATTAATTGGATCATAGTTAGGAAAGTTTGTGATCTAGACGTGATTATAATAGATAAAAGAGGTTTTAATTAAGATATTAATTAAAAATCAAATGAAATATTTAAACTTTCCCCCAATCAGAACAATACATTATATATTATTATAAATAGCATTTTATCAAGGATCAAAATTTACCGAAAAAATTCTCACCCTTGACAAATTGACAATGTAAAAAAATTGCAATTAAAAATATTTTTTAAAATTTGGGAATTGTGGTAAATACATAATATTTATTACACAATGAAAAAACTTGTGTTGTCGAAGACAACTGATGGACATTATATAGATAACATGTATGTTAACACATTGGCCGATTCCCTCAAGAAAGGGTTTGAGAAGCAAACTATATTTTAATGCGTACTTATTTTTATATTTCTATATCTGGTCACCATAACTATAGCGTGTCTCGTGTGGGACTGGCGTTTTTACGAACGCTTTCCAGCAGAAAATCATTTGGGTGCCTTATCATAATTCTATGATATATCAAAAAATTACTGGAAATAGATAACAAGTACTGAAGTATGGACTAGATTACGAAAAACCAAGATCTACAAAGAACTGTTTTTAGATCTTGACGAAAAACGGTCCAACGTGTTTAGCCTTACCCCTAGATCGAAGGACAATCAATTACTTTACACACAATATTCGTAAACTTTAACTTGATGTATCACAGAATCGAAAAATCATGAACGGTCGAGTTTTTTATCATAAATTTTTTATTTAGAACTTCAAATTTATACACATGTTTCAAAACTATGAAAAAATATTTTTGAAATCGCTTCAAAATATTTAAAAAAAAAAAGTCTTTGAACTCTCGGGATATATGCGCATTTTTTCAAATCCGTTGATGAATAAACTCATATTTGTGTATATATTACATAATATACTCGTATATTTAAAATACTAAAGAATTAGATATAACTCAGGTAGGTATTAAAAATTAAATGTTTTTCGAGGACCAAATTATATAAATTGATATTAATTTATAAAAAGCCGGTCATTCTATGCACTATGTGTAATATACTAATATACATACATATGTATGTATATATGTATGTATATATATATTTAGACAACTATATTGTATAATATACAATACTTGTAGTATATACATTATACATATACATAAATAAATGAGTATTGAGTATGTACATGAGCGTATTGGAAAATAACGTGAACGTATCTCGGGAATTCAAAGCCTTATTTTCTAATATTTGAAGCGGCTCTTAAAATATTTGAAATGTTTTTATATAATTTAAAAAAATACATATAAATTTTATAAAATACATCGATTTGAATTCCATATTAAGAAAAACTTTTAGAGTATAAGGTCAATGAGCTCGATTTATTATATGATTCATAAAAATATTATGACAAGGCAGCCATTTAGCTAATGCTTACCTGCGGGGAAGCGCTCTTGTTTTTTGATATGATAACAGGGTATGTTTTTTTAGTTAGTACATTCTGTACATCTAAAACTGTACCTAAAAACTGGTTTTCATTGTCCGCAATTTTGAAAACAAACGAGTTGCCTTAAATTTTAGAAATATATATTTATATGTGTGCAAAACGATAATGATACATACAAACAATTAAATTATTCATCAAATAACAATAGTACTTTTTTTGATAATCTAAAAAAAATAAACACAATTACATTACTTTGCAGCATTTATATTTATTTTGATTTTATGATTTTAATACATTACAAGGGCTCGGAACTTAATGATCTTAAAATGTAGTAAATATGCATATATTTACGTTCAATAGCAAAATTGATAGTGTTTTGAGAGTTACATATTTCCCGAATACAATTTTAAATGAGCGTAGCAAGTGAATGCCAATCACACAATTCTCTTTTTTTGAAAATTTATTTTTGATTCATAAAACTTGATAAACATCAATAAAAAAAAGCTTCTAAAAATACAATTTTTCGAACAACATTACAACATTAAAGTCGTATTTCCCGGTAAATTACCTTATTAGTTTACTTTTGTTTTACTATGTCAATGAGAGGAAACAATTTAATAACGTCAAAAATAAAAACTTTCCTGTAATTTAGATCTCAACAAAAACACTTCACCAAAACCCGTCTAAAAGAAAAACGCTAAGTGTAAAAAAACCAGCTCTAAAAGTAATGATATTATTTCATAGCTGTCTTTGAACTATACATAAAATTTATGTTAAAATAGTCAGCTAATAATTGAACTAAAGTATTTTACTTCGACTAATAATGATATGATTTATCATTTCTTTAAAATGAAATACATACATCAAGAATATCCCACCTGTGGAGCGAAGAAATTCCCATAAATACAGTGACTGAGAGTTGGTCAAAGGGCCATTGATAAAACAGAAATTTGAATAGTACCAAAATAAAATTTCCTACTAATTTAAAAAAATAAACTTGCATAAAATCAAATCCTGAAGAGTGAAAATTTTCATCGATCCCATCGAGTTCACTTTAGAAAGTTTTTACTATAATTCTTATTGAAGACTAGTGAATAGAAAAAAATGTGTATTATTTAGCTTTTTCTTACGATACAATAAATTATGTAAAATATAATAATAAGTGGGTATATTTAATGTATATAAATATCTTGTGTAAAGTATACTTTACACAATATATTATGTACCCAGAAAGTACAATGTAGTAATTAACTACCTATAGGTAATACAATTTTATTTTACATAGTCTGTATATTTTAGTATCTACAACTATTTTATGCACAAATTAATAGTGATGTATGTTAATACAAGTAATAATTAATGTGTTTAAAATCTTAACCAATATTGCAATCTAATTTTTATTGGAATTAATATATTTATATATAATATTATACACATAAATATGTATTATTATTTGTAATTTTGTCTAAGAAAGACAATCAACAAAAAATGTTTTTAAATATCAATCTTTATAATATAGTATTAATATTTTTTAAGTTCAACCCAGTAATTTTATTAAATCTCAGGTGAATCAGCAGAAAAAAAGATAACGTGGTGATACAATACAAATACCCATGTGCCCCCCTTTTGTGATGACTCCACTGGTAATGCTCCTAAGGAAGATTGATACCTACTTATATTTTTTGTCTTAGTATTTAATAGCCGTGTGACATATTAAAATCTACGTCATCAAAAATGATACTTTCAATTATAAAATCCACAAAATGCCATATCATATTTATAATAAAATACGCCTTGAATTCTTTTTTTAGAAGTAATTAAAAATAAGTAAATATGTTCTCTGAATCGAAAAAATTATAAATTATATAAAAAATTTACAAAATAATTTTGTTCTTTTACTTGTTATTTAATAGAGTAATAAACCGAAAAAAAACGCAATTTCAACAACTTCCGAGCCCTTTATATCACACAAGACCGTAACTGTAAAGGAGATACAGTAGTCCCGACCCTGCCCACCAAAATGTTATAAATGTTGACTGTTTTTCTCTTGATAAAAATAATTTAATTTGACAAGAAAAAAATGGTTTTATATTTTTGGTACTCGACTACTGAAATTTGATTACAGTTACGGACTTGATATAAAACATAATTTTTTTAATATTATCACAGTGCATTTTATACAATCTCAATAACATAATATCATATTTACCCGTAGGTTCAGGTGATTTTATAAACTTTGGAAAACTAATTGTACGGAGCATAGAACATTTTACTTGAACTATAAAATAAAAATAAAAAACACTCATTCATATTTAGTTTTTGTTGAAGATTTAAATTTATCGTTTCAATCAACTCTTCATACATTTTATTAAATTAATTTAAAGTTTAAGTATCTGTGTCGTAATTAGCGGATCCACGTCCAATTAATTTTATTTTGAAGAAAAAGCAAACCACCGATTTATGTACTAAATCAGTATATAAATCAGTCAGTAGGTATGTATATGAAAAAATATTTTTGAAAAGTTGTATTATATATTATCTTTTTTGTGTGTATAGGTATGACTGTATGAGTTGTATTAAGTTTAATATCATGACTCAACCAAGTTTATTATAACAAACATAATTTTTAAATAATGGATACTATTTTACTCACTGGTATTAGTGCGATTTATTTCATAATCACCGAATCTATTATTTGAAGCTAAAATAAATAGGCGGTAAAATTAATGGAAAAACTAATTCATGATTCTTACAGGTGATCATTTAAATTGCATTTCGCAATTTTTGATTATTTAAATGTCGTTACATTATATAAATCATTATAAAGTTTTTAATTATTAATTAATGATGTAATCGTTGAATAACTATCATATTAAAATATACTATATTTTAATGTAATAATAAACTTGATGATTAATTCGATCATCAAGTTTAAACTACTTACTGAATAATTGAAATGAAGCGATATAATTATCTAATCCATTATCTTTAGCTAAAACAAAATAAATAATTGAAAATCTTATACATAGTTGTAGTACCTACTCGTATTTCGGTACTTTGGAGGTTGTTATTATTAAAATAATCTAAATGTACAATTTTTGTTCTATCATGGAATAAAAAACCAATCTGAAAGGGTACTGAGTAAAAATTGAATTTTATTACAATTGGAAATTTAAAAATGATTCAAAGAATTTTTATCTCTTTAATATTATTAGGACAATTGAAATCGATGAATTTGATTGTGTTGAGTTTTGAACCCAAAAGAGAATCAACGTTGTGCCAGAATATAATATTAAAGTTGCTTACATTAAATGTGGTAAGTATTCATGCATTATGTTTAAATTTGTAATAGTGAGAGGAAGATTTTTTTTTTTAAAGAAACATATTTATTTATTTATTTCGTATGACATACAATATTGAACTAATCCAGAGGTTCCAAAACATGAGTCGCGATTGCATTTTTAGAGAGTCGCGTTAAATTTTAGATTCTAAGTGGAGTAAAGAAGACAGTGTTTTTAGAATGATGTTTACATTTTATTTTTTTCTGTGAACACTTTTTTTCGTATAGAATTACTTTTCCGAAAATTTTGACCTGCAACATTTTAAATCAGAATTTTCTTCTAGGTGATACTTTATAGAGGTCATTATTAAAAGTTCACACTAGTTTTTCAAAATTCGAGGAAAACTATCCAAAATTTGATAACATGCCTTAAACGGCTTAAACAATATTTTTGAGTCAAACTGTATGAAAATTTAAATACAGATAGACCATAATATAAAAATATTTTTCTGGAAGAAAATTTTTAATATGTTAAAAAAAACTGTGTACTTCGCTCGTCGGGGTGTTCTTCGCACGTCGGTTGGGATTCTCTCGACGGGTGTATTGAATTTTAAAGAAACGATAAATCATTTCTTCAATAAAACGATTACGAACGAAGAAAGTTTATAATATAAAAAATAATTGAGAAAAAAAAATTTAAGAAAAATGTCCAAAATTTTTTTTTCACATTTCCAAAATTTTCTTGCGCCAAAATCTTTCTTATATTATTTTCTATCTATGTTTAAATTTTCATATAGTTCGAATCAAAAAGTGATGGTTTCCGAGTCGTTTTTGTTAAATTTTTGGGTAGTTTTTTCCAAAAAAAAATTGAAGAATTGAGAAATTCAAAAATTGACCTCTCTAAAGTACCATCTAGAGGCAAAAGGTTTCAAAAAGTTGCTGATCGAAACTTTTGGACAAGTATTTCCATACGAAAAGTTGTACACAGAAAAAAAATAAATAAAAAAAATAATAAACATCATTGTAAAAACACTAGCTTCTTCACTTCGTTCAGAATCTAAAATTTTCTAGTACTATTTTTTCATAAAATGATATTTCCCGTTTCTAGTTAATAGTGGAATAAAACGAGCAGAGTAAAATATCATTTTTTTTTTTTTTTTTTTTTTTTTAGTTATAATAAACTAATGAACTTTATAATTTTTAAGTAAAATTGTCTAATATATATATAAATACATAACTAGCTGTCGGTTACAACGAAGAAAATTCGCTGGCTCTTGAAACTCGTTCTAACCGATTTTTACTATAAATGTTTAATTATTAAGTATTAAAGTTGAATTATTTTGATAAAAATATAATTATGTTTGATATATTACCTAAATGTCCCAAATTTAGTGTTTGTGAGACACGTATTTTAAATCGTAGTAAAATATCAGTTACAATACAGTTACAATATAATAGAACAGTTAACACTATGTATGAACGTTAATGTGATATTTACAAATTAATTAATTACTTACATGGGTATTCTTGTTCTAGTGTTTCTACATGAACATTTCAACATTAAAGATTTTAATTCTAGAAACTATTTACAAGTACATCATAAATCTAAATAATCTAACACATGAGTAATATTTTTACATTATTGCAAATTGAGTAATGTATTAAATTATAATTAAACTAATAGAAAAGAGATGAACTTTAATTAAAAATTATTCATAATTAATGTAATAATAAATAATATCTAATACAAAAAAGAATAGATTGTTTATTTACTATAATTTACTAGCAAGAAATACTACAATCAACCTAAACAGTGATTTTTGATTTCTAAAACATATCATCTAAACATTCTAAACAGTACCTATTCAGCATATTAAATATTTACAACAGTAAAATCCGGTTTAAACGGAATGATGTTTAAATTACTGTAAAACGAGGTTTAGATGGCAATTTTATGTTGTAATAAAAGTTACTCTTTCAGCCACATTACATTATCATTTAATATCAATAATATACGTATAGGTAATAAATGATGCTAACATAAATAACTTTTTCATATTTATGAGTGTAGCCGTGTAGATATATACATTTTATTTTAATTTTTTAATTTTATTAATGCCATATAGAATTTTTGTAAATTGGGTTCAAAGCATGTATTAGATAAACAATTATTAAGTGAACATGGTAAACGAAGTAACTTAAAATTAAACATTTATCACTAAGGCAAAATAATCATTTTATATGTTATAGTTTATACATTAGATGAATAAACATTAAGTATTCATAATACAGAGTGTTTTAAAATTAAAATTTATGGTCAAGTCAGAAATTATGTGGGTATATTAATTCAAGAAAATAGAGGGTGACTATGATTTATGACCATAAGAAGACACATCTCATGATCGCTTACCGACATTAAAGTTATTAATTGATACTTGTCTTTTTGAAGGGAATATAACTCTTAGAGGACGAAAGGACTGTGTTGTTAGCTCAGCCTTATCTAAGAGACTTAATGCTAGAGGGCAAAGTCAAGGACAATACTTGTGTAGTATCCGATAGGAGTTTGATATCATCAGCCAACCTGCTAATAGGAGAGACTGAAGTTGATTCCAAGAGCTCATAAATTTTGGCATTAATTCAATATTTTTCACATTCAGAAAATTTATGCAATAGCTGAAGCAATTAGTCAATAGAAGCGCCGTTATTTTCACTTGACTCAAGGGTGAAAACTTTATTGACAATTGTACTGAGATAAAATCGAAGAGAAGTATTTTCGAGTTTAGTTCTACAATCCGAGACGATAAGTTAACGAACGTTTTCAGTTCACCAAGCTTTATGCTTACAGATGAACTAAATGACTTAAAGTGATCTAAAATATCATTTTTAGCTTTCTGGATAGTTAAAATAACTGCATGAAATTCTTCAGAATTGAAGGGGTAGGTTGAAGGGATCAATTGACTATATTTTGATAATTAACTACGCGTTCAGTATATACACACCCGAGCAACTTATACTCGTAGTTCGTATAGTTCTTTTGATTTGCTAAGTGTTCTTTTAATAACGTAACCTAGTGGGTGAGTGTAGATAATAAAGGTCTTATGTTAGTGTTTGACGGACCCACATAAAATCGACACTGGTTTACACACGCACTTTATACAGATTATATGAAATAAAAATCACAAAAAACAATCAATTATTTTCAAAGTTATCAATAAAAAGAATGGAACACTAATTTAGAAACAGTTCACTGTTCATTGTACATAATATATGTATAGTATTTTAAATAATTGATTGTCCAGATAACTAATAACTGAATGTCCGGACTAGCGATGATCGAATTAGTGAGCCTCTACTGAGTCGACTGTAATAAAATTCAAATAATAATTGATTACCACCTACACCATAAAATATATGAAATATTGCTAAATGAATAAAATTAATTATTTTTTTAATAAATGAACATCAGAAAAAATAATAAATAACGTCATTTTTTAATAATTGATACTTTACCTTCACAGCCTAAAAAAAAAAAAAAAATTGTATTTAATAATTGTTGGTTAAATTACTTATGGTTTTGAAAAATACCCATTAATTGTATGAATGACTTAAATGAAACGGAAAATAATTATTATATTATATTCTACAGTAGTACAATAAATTATCATCTATTGGCTATATTCAAATAAAAAAAAAGCCACAAAAACGATATAGGAGCTGCAATAATCGCCAGAGTAGACAGGACTATGTCTCAGTAAGAGAGGGTTACAAGGCACAAGGCTTTGGAGTACTTCACGTTTTAGTTACTCAGTGTAACATGATCTACTATTAGATAATTTTATTTTTAAATGTATGTAATTTAAAATTTTGATGAATATTTAAAATGATATTGTTTATGTCATGTTTTTAAATATTTAAGATTTAACTGTAATGTCGTAGATAACGCCACAGATTAAGACCATTAATTGTATCACAAGTAGGCAACGCATATTTTATTAACCATGGTCATATATTATGTCAGTGGTTCCCAACTTTTTTATTATATTCCCCCCTTGTAATTTTTCAATCCTCTTTTTTCATCCCTCTCCTTATAAATTTTCAAAAATCTTATCCTTGAATTAGAGTTTTGACTTTATTTTTTGTTAGCCGTACAAATAAATTATATAAAGTAACGAGAAGTATATGTTTAGATATAAATCAACTTATTATTTCATAATATTAAATATAAGAACAAATTAATAAATATAAAAACAAAAATTATAGTTAAAAATGTTAATATTAATTAAATAATATAAGTAAATTTAAAATCAATTTTTCTAACAAAATTAACAGAAAGAAAGAAACGTATTTCGCACCTTGTGGTATTCTTCACCCCTTGAAGGGATTCTCTTGTAGGCATTTTGAATTTTAAAGAAACGATAAACAATTTCTTCAACAAAACGATTCAGAGTGAAGCTTCAGTTTATACAACATAATTTTACTTAAAAATGATAAAGTTTAATAGTACCTACAACAAAATAAAATATTTTGAATTCGGTCAGTTTTATATCGCTCTATTAACTGAGATCAGGGAAAAAAATATTTTAATGAGAAAAAAATTTTGAAAAATGTTTTTTTTTTCACATTTTCAAAAGTTTCTTGTACCAAAACATTTCTCATATTACAGTCTACCTATATTTAAATTTTCATTAAGCTTGGATTAAAAAAAGGTGGTTTGCTAGTTGTTTTTGTCAAATTTTGGGTAGTTTTTCCAAATTTTAGGAAAATAATTGAGTATTTCAAAAAGAGACCTCATTAAAGTATCATTTAGAGGTGAAACTGGTTTTAAAAAGTTTCTGCTCGAAACTTCTGGACTAGTTTTTTAATACGAAAAAGTGTTTACAGAAAAAAAAAAAGAAAATAAACATCATTGTAAAAACACCAGCTTCTTCGCTCCACTCATAATTTAAAATTCTCTTAATTTCACTATCACTAAATTCCTCCCTGTACAGAATTTAATTTTCCTCAGGGGGAATCCCCCAGTTGGGAACCAAAACTGAACAAATAAAGTGTCAGTCGATAAAATGCGAAGTAGCTATCTACATTTGTAACCTTGTAATATAGTACATTTTCTAGTCACAGTACTTAATAATATTTAGCTAACATAATATACAATGTACAATGTAAATGTTACAGCTTATGTCCGAACTCTGGCTATTGTTGACATTAACCGGCTAATGTTAACATTATATGATTCCTAACATAAGTTGTAAATAAATTTTAAACAAAATTGACTTATCTTAAGTATATCTGGCAAATGTTGTCATTAGCCAACTCGATCTAGATAATGTGTAAAACTTAAATAAAATTATAATATCTTTAATATTATATTACTTAACATCTTATTTTCCCAATTAAAACTTTTCCTAAAAATAATATTCCCAATCTAACCAGACTACGAGGTTAGATGAACATTTAATATTAACAATATACAGTCAAATTTTATTTGTTCGTGGGTTTTTAAATCATAAAGAAAATTCATAACATTTATAGCGTATATTTTTCTAATAATTTAATAATTTTGTCTATAATATATCGTAATTCATAATAGGTAAACGACCAATTAGATCCCCGGCCATCTAGATCTCTGTACCTTTTTTAAGATATAATTGACCAAACAGAGAGATCTATAAGGATCTAGATAATCCAGCTCCTATCGAGAGTGATCTAATTGACTACATTCGATTTTATCAAGCCGAAATGTCTCCACGTTACATAGCAAGCCGAGAGATATTTTTAATGTGAGAACCGAAGCGAAGTCGACCTAACACCTGGTTTTTCTTCGAATAACTGCTTGTCATATAATCGTTATCGAATACAGTTGACTAATTATCCACACGTGTATGGATAAACTTATAATACCCAAATAATGTCAACATTTTTAAAATTTATAGACATAAACCAAGTGGTGTGAATAATGTTAACATTATCCGGCTAATGTTGACAATAACCACAGTTCGGACATTATCCGTATGACATATACACTGTGCACGAGGCAACGAGTTCGCCATTTTCCCAGTGCAAAGCAGGAACTAATATGCTAATGTGCTGTATGTAGTTTTTAATTATTACTTGGTTTATGCTTTACGATTTGTAGCGGTAAAGCTAATAAAATAAATACATACATAATTAGATAAATAAATGCACAAATAATTCATGTTAATATAATATGTAAATAATTATTGATAAATATGACGTATATTATCTTCCTTTGATTTTTATATCAATCTAATATAAAAATCCCCATGACATTTATCTTGCATGTAAAATAGTATTGAATTTAGACACTATCAAGAGTATAATATGGTTATTATAAAGTTGGTCAAAATAAACACGGTTCTGGAATATTAATCATTGGTAATTGGTAGGATTCGGAACTTATTGCATTTGCATATTCTTTAATAATGATTGTAGAATAATATAATTAAGATATACATTTTTTTTAAGGCCTAATGCAAAGGTTCTCAGAGTGTGGGGCGCGACCCTCCAGGGGGCCGCGAAAGCTTTATAAGGGGGGCGTGAGAAAATGTTAAAAATCAACATTGTATTGGTAGGACAGAAAAAGATTTGTGAACTTTGCGTAATAATAATCGCGTCCTATAGAATGTATAGTTTTATCTATATCTCGTTTTATCAAACTTTGTGATGAAAAAAAAACAAGCCTAACTAACACATTAAAAGTGACTGATTGATCAAAACCTTTTATAATAAATATATTTTATATTAAAATAAATGTGTAATGTGAATATAAATATCAGCCTATGTTTGTTGTTTGTTTTTAACTTTTTGGTAATCTAAACATTACTATTAAAATTATTTTTATGAGAAAGGTCCACGTCTGGGGTTGATCAAAGTGAGGGGGGCCTAGCCAGAAAAGTTTGAGAACCTCTGGCCTAATGGATTGATATACAAAAAGCCTAACATTGAGAATTTCGAAAAATACCTATCAAAAGTATCATCTGGAGTCTAGACTCTAGAGGCAAATTGCAGCGATTCAAAAAGTAACTGGTTGAAACTTTTGTGTAAGTATTTCCATGTGAAAAAGTGTTTACAGAAAAAAAAATAAACATCATTGTAAAAACACAAGGTTCTTCGCTCCACTCAGAACCTAAAATTGTGATTGCATATTTTTGAATATTTTGCCGTTTTGTAGGTTATTTGGCAAGTTTATTAATTTTTTTGTAATTTATAGCATATTTACACATTTTTACGTTTCATGATA
>JAIPRM010012194.1:0-12279 GCA_025469315.1 Stegophylla sp. TES_Ste_2020 | reverse complement strand
ATTTTCACCGCGCTTGGAAAAAGTATTGGGAAATTGGAAAAATGACCTCTCTAAAGTACCATCTGGGTGTGATTCCGGTTCTCTAGAGATATTGATCGAAACTTTTGGTCCAGTATTTCTATACGAAAAAGTGTTTACAGAAAGAGAAAAAAAAAGAAAAAATAAAAAAAAAAAATAAACATCATTGTAAAATCATAAGCTTCTTCACTTCGTTCAGAATCTAAAACAAATATATAAAAAAAAAAAAATTTTGGACATTTTTCCAACACTTTTTCCCTCATTTGTTTATTTTTTCTTTATTTAATGTGTTATAATATATTAGAGTTGAAAATTTTGAAAAAATCCCGCTACCCTAGGTGACAACAAGCTGGTCACACTCGGCCCTCATAGTATAGTATACCGATAACCGGGTGACGCGTACACGACGAGTATATTGACTTTAATCGCCTCGTAACGTTTGCAGTGTTATTGTTATTTATTACGACTTCGGTATTTGGGTTAGGGAGGAAAAAAAAAAGAAGAAGAAGAAGAAGAAGAAAAAACATTTAATCTTTACTACCCCGCGGTGGATACAAAGAAAAATATCATTCGAAATCGTTACACCAGCGCGGCCGGCCACTCGAGATTGTTCATTAAATAGCTGCAACAGAATCTTTGTTATTTTCTTTATTCTCCAAATATTTGTTCGGTCCCGACGACGACGACGACGACGACGTAACAATGAAATTAATAAAACACTTTATATATATACCGAACAATGCGTGCGGCGTGCGACCCAGTCGAAAACTCTCCGATCGAAAAAATCCTTATTGAATGCGAAGCGCTCTGTGTCAAGGATATTTTGATTAAGCGACTTCGCAAAACAGTTTTGGGCTTTTTAAAACACACAATTATTTTGAACCGACGCGTACCTGCGGGAAATTTGACTTTTACCCACGGAAAAGGACTAAAAATCAGTTTTTTTAGAATTTAACAGTAGGGTAGGTATACCATAATATTAAAAAAAAAAAAAAAAAATATAAAATACAGGACAAAAATAATATTTTCATAATATTTTTAAATAAATAAGTATTTATTAAATGTATATATATATATATATTTTTGAATCGTGAAAAAGTATAATTTTTAAACTATCCATCATAGATTAAAATTAAACACATAAAAACATTATTTTGAAAAACCCAAAACAACATAATTAAACTAAATTGATACTTTTTAAAATTTCTTCAAATCTTTTTCATTTATGTATATTGTATACTTTACTTTAAAAAAAAAAAAAAAATGTTAATTCATTTTGATGGCGACTTCACTAATTGATATTTTTTATTTTTCTGAATAAGTGATTGAGTTTAACAAAGTTCGGGATATTCCAAAAGAAATATATGAAATTTTCAATTCACGATATTATATTCATTAAAATGTTGTTTTACGATCATAATAATTGATTTGATGAATTGAATTGGTGTCCACAAGATTTCTAAATTCTTACATTATTTTATTTCAAAAATTTTAAAAGAATTGTTAGTAAAAAAAAAAAACGGGATTAATATGGGACGGAGTTGAAATATTACGGGACAAAAAGCGTCCTGCGAGAAGTTTGTCAGGACCACGGGTCGACACAGAGTCGAAATAAAAGGATAATACTGTATGAAACAGGACATAATACGGTCTCCCTACAGTAGGGGTGAGACCAAAAAAAAATAGTTGAATTCTCCCAAACACACATAACTGAGAGAATAATAAGCGTAAAATTAAAATGATAACACTCTAACGTCGCAGAAACGAAAACTTTCAGATGTCGTTGCAAAGAGGTCATGTTTTGTTGAAGTTCTTAACAGTTTTTCCAAAATTGTAGGAAAAATATACAATAGTTTGACGAGAACAGGTTTGAAAAAAAATAATAATTAAAGTGATCTAGTAGATGATTTCATATTTGACACCTAATCGTTTTATTAAGATAATGAGATAATTACACAACATTATATTAATTCTATGAAGATAAGTTATTTAGGCCAAATTATCAGCTATAATAGATCACACGCATCACACCGACCTATATAGTTCCCTGCACGTCAATCCCCGGGCCCGATTAGTCGATTGCAGTTTCGTGCACGTATACATCGTTATATTTTCCGAGGGAATTATTAACGGTAAAGTTTTTACGATATTCGTTCGTACAGTTTGCGCGGCGGCGCGTGAAAAAAAAAAAAAAAAAAAGAAAAAAACAACGTCACATCGATCGCATTAGAGCTGATATTATCCGCAAATGAGTTTAATATCGGATGTACTCGGTTTTTTTTCTCCTATTTTTTTGCTTTTTTTTTTTTTCTTATTTCCGCAATGTCACGACGCGGTGATATGCCTGCGGTTTAAAGATATAAAAGGGGAAGTATCCCGTAGTGTGGATATAAACGGACGGACGGGGGGGGGGATATAATTTTTATCTGAAGTGACACTTGGCATTACCGGCGGCGGCGGCGGTCATACGGTGTGCGTGTGTGTGTGAAAAAAAAAAAAAAAACGAAAAACAATAATAAAATATTATACAGTCGTTAAATGCGCCCCCATCGTCTTTGGAAATATCTTTGGATTTATACCGCAGTCGATATTTTTATTCATTTATTTTTGTTTTTTCCCGTCATCGGCATTGAAAAAAAAAAAAAAAAAAAAAAACAATAACCACGTTCGAATGGAAATCCAGTGAAAATGAGACGTAGCTACGATGTGTGTTCGTCGAGACGATTCCCGAGGGGGAAAACGGCGTGCAGAGCGTTGGCGTTTCGTCAGAGACTCAGGTGGCACACTACTCGATGACGATTAAGGGTGGAATCGGGGGTGGATTCTTGATGTTTTAATTCACACGAATTTCTTAATAGAACTACACGTTTAATCGCAGAATCATACAGAGTTTAACCATTCTGACGACCTTTATTGTGACTGCTACTCGAGAGGGTTGAAAAATTACTCTTGAATGGGGTATTTTCCTTCTTATTTTAATTTTTTTTTTTTAGGTTTTTTGAGTTTTACTCTAAAACTGTAGTGAAAGAAATCGGAATTAATGTTTGTATGCTTTATTGAAGAGTACGAAATTGTCACGATACGATTTTCGAAAATCTCTATAATGGCAAACGAGCCGGGAAACGTTTCACTAGACCAGTGGTCTCAACCTGAGGCTCGCAACCCCCTTGGTGGTCGCCAATTAATTTTATTTAGGGTCGTTAACATATAAATCAATATAGAATAATACATAAGTAATAACTCTATAGCAAAACGAGTTGAAAATACGTTATCATTGTTGAATGAAGTACAAAATCGTTTGAATCGACTAAATATTACTACATATTTATAAAAACATCAAAACCAAATGACAATTTTGATTAAAACTTAAAGCCTATAATTAAGATACAATGAGTACATCAACTTAGCTCTGAAACTAAAATGCCAAAAACATTTAGTCCATTTTCAACTACTAGAGTTAATGTAAAATGTTAGTTTCCCCTCCGACTATAATACAAATTAATTTGTAATACATACTGACTAAAAATTTGTTGAATAAATTCTATTAAACCAAAGTGATTGACAAAATTTTTTCAGATCAACAACAACAACTAACGACCAAGCCATATTAATCTAAGAATGATTCTAAATATTTGATTTTTTTACGCAAAAAAAACGTTTTCTATAGTTTCAAAAACTGCAAAACGTATACATTGTGTTTCTTTAAAATGATATTTGTTGCATTTATTATTTGTTACTATTGTAATTTTTCAATATACGTAATCTATGCACAAATATAATAAACATATTTAGGGGTCGCTAAAAATTTAATATTCAATTTGGAGGGTCGATACAGTGAAAAGGTTGAGATACATTTCACATCGGCTACATGATACCTAAAAATGCATATTTACCGAATACGGTCAAAGTCAATTATCAGAACGGTAACAATTATGAAAAAAAAAAAAATAATTTCGAAAAATAAAAGTAATATAATTTGACAATTTAAACAAAAAAAAAAAAAACTATTAACCAGACCAATGGTCAAATAACACAGTCATTGTCATTCGCCTAAGCTTATAAGCGGTCAGAGATGAAATTGTTTTGAAAACTTATTTTTTCAAATTTAGCTTTTTTGAGCCGAGCGCCTGTTCGACCGCAGTTTAATTCGGGTAGAAAGCGCAATTATTTTTCCGTTCACGTTTATCGTTTTCGATTTAAGAATTTCAGTTTTTGACCGTTAAACCGGTAAATACAAAGCAAAAAAGAGACAGAAATATTAAAAGCATTTTTTTTTTCCCGAATTCGTTTTGCCTCCTCGTCACGAGTCACGCGCGAACGAAGCCGAAGAATTTATTTATTTATTTTTCTCCGGCGAGAAACGCGTTAGTCGAAATGTCGGCGGATATCGGCTAGGGAAATAGCTCTCGTATGATTTGTCATTCGTAAAGGAAAAACAAACAATAAAAAAAAAAGGTCGTACTTCGCACCTTGGGTATTCTTCGCTCCTCGAGTGCGACACTCGTGTGGGTGTATTGATTTTTAAAGAAACGATAAATCATTTCTCCAATAAGACGATTCTGAGCAGCAGAGCTTCGGTTTTTTTCCGAGACGAATTCACTTAAAAATTGTTAAAGAAAAAAATAATTATTTTTTACTCTTCCAGTTTTATTTTGCGCTATTGACTGAGAAATTTTAAAAAAAAGAGTTTCGATGAGAAAAAATATGTGTGAGTAAAATATTTCGAAAATTTTGTTTTACAATTTCAAAATTTCCTTGCACAAGAATATTTCTCATACTACTGTCTATATAATATAATTAAATTTTCATAAAGTGTAGATTAAAAAAAATATTGTAAAGTTTTCATCAAGTTTTCCAAATTTTGAGAGAACTGTTGATAATTTTTGAAAAATTACCTCTAAAAGTAAAAAGTGTCATCTAAACTCTGGAAGCAAATTGTTATGAATTAAATTTAAAAAAAAAAACTCTGGTCGCACTTCGCCCCATGAGTATTATTTGCTCCTCAACCGGGATACTTTTACGATTGTAAAATTTAAATTTAATTTGCTCGTTAGGACAATTACAACTAGAGTTCGGGTTTATAAGCACTAAAAGTAATTAGGTACCTTTGAAATATAATCATAAAAATATGCGTTTATATGCGTCGAAAAATGTCAAATATGCCCAAGTAAATATGTTGTACAAAAATAAAAAAAATTCTCCGAAATAGTTTTATTCGAATTATCGTATTTGAATAATATTATGTTGAATTATAATAGTCAGATAATGTCGCAAGATGTCACATTTATTTTAAATCGTTTTAGTACAAGTTCATGAAAAGGGGGGAAAAAAATACGCTTTTAAAGAATTTGATTAATTAAGACCTATCGTTCCAAAACAATTAGTTGGATTTTTCCCATAGTCTCTAATTAGGTATTCAACAATAGCGACCGTCATCGTTGTAATTATTAAATAAGTCGAAATAAAAATAAAATACATTTTTTCCCCGTGATTTGTTAAGATATGAATATTAAACACTCAATTTTATTTTTTTCTTATACTTGTAAATTTGTCTATTTACGTTCGACTTTTGTTTAAAGAAGTACATTTTGAAAAAAAAAAAAAAAAATGAATTTATATGAAAAACAAATCGTCAATGTATATAATTCTTAAAAAAATTACCAAAATGTGAAGAAAAAATAAAAATAGCCAAACTACGATATGGACTCACTAAGTTCTGAAAAACAGATTTTCAGCTGATGTAACTAGACAACACAGACAAAATATTAATTACGATTTCTTAAAATATTAATTACTATTATTAATTACGATCAATGACGATTTAAACAAGCCACGTGGCCACACGGTACACGATTTTACATTTTATTTATTTTTTTTTTTTTTCGTTAAAATGAATATTATAAATCCGAGTTTTTTCTCGCAGACTTTTCAATAATAATCATTGTAGAAAAAATCTGCTTTATAAAATTCTTACATGAACTGCATTATCTTTCGTTCTGACAAACATAATATAAATGATACTTCGCACATAGGGTACTCTTCTATTTTCGGACGGAATACTCCGGGTGGACATGTTGAGAAACGATAGATTGATCTCATTCAGAGTTCAAACGAAACAGTTCGTCCAATTTTTATTTATTTTTTTTTTTATTTACATATTTAAATAATACGGTCACCTAATTCTGCGATTTACTCAATACGACCCTTTTTAACGTAGACTCATAATGTTAACCAATCGTCCCCCCTCCCCTATAAAGTTTCATTTTGAAGCTTAAACAAGGCCTATGAGTCTTAATATATATATATATATATATATATATATATATATATGTATATACATTTAATATTTTACTCGGATCGCTTAATGATTAATAAATCATATCGTTAATGGAAAAAGTTTTAACCGTTATTGTATTTTACGTATAATATATACGCATTTTTTTTTTTATAATTAATGTAGATAGTTTGTTTAAGTATTTTTAAGGCTTTGAACTTTGATGACTCCAAACGTTTTCTCATTTACTGTTACAAATTTATGCATAATACTCCCATCGTTTGTTTTTAAATATATATATATTTACACTCGTTATTCATAAAATCCCATTTATAAAGTAAAGAACAAAGTGCAAAATATTTCAATTTAAAACTAAATTTTAATTTTACATAATTAAATAATAATTGCATATGGCCATTATTAATAAGGCTTGGGTGCATAATTAGATTAAAAAAAAAAAAACAAAAAAAAAACTATGTACTTTAAATGTGTTTTTGTAAAAGAAAATGTTTTTCGGACAAATTTTTTTATCAATGTAATTTTGGATACAAGTATTTCTTCTTAATTAAAGTCACGACTAAATTGATTGTAACGAAATATATTTAAAAGTGATTAAAAAAATATGTGTAACTGATTATAAGTCACCAGTTACAAAATTTAACTGAGTCACGTGACTTTGATAAATGTAACTTACTGATTACTGCACGACCTTGCTAGAAAATTGTTTTCGTTTGCAAAGTATAAACGTATAAAAGCAAGTAGGATATTTTTTGAAATACATATGCTTAGTGCGAGCATCGTTTTACGGCGTAAATTTTGAAAAACCCGAAATTGAAAATCAAAATTTTGAAATTTTACTCGATTTTTTGGTACACAGAAAACCGTATTATTATCATTATTATAGTCATGTTTTGTAAAACGCGAACCGACTGCGAGTGTATAACGAAACCCATTAGCGATATGAGAAGAAAAGAAACTTTTTAATTTGTTTTTTTTTTTTTTTTTTTTTCATTTGCTAAGATGTAATTTTTAAATTCTGCAGTGGCTAAGTGCATTATCAAATGATTAAATATTCATTTGGCGCGCGCCGAAAGTGTATAGTGGGAAGAATCTTGTTAATTAAATATGATATTCTTAACGCGTATCGTAATCACTGAATGTGTTAACGTAGTTGTTTAAAAAAATGTCGAATAATAATAATTATTTCCACAGAGATATTATGTCGATGACCTGAAAAAGTGCCGAATATGATATAATAAATAATAATAATAATAATAGATATAATGACCTAAAAACCGCAAAAATTTCAATAAAAAATATACTCGAAATGCATACTAAACAATTATTGTATGTGTACAGATGCGTTTAAATTGAGTTTCAAGATGAAAACTTAAAGCAAAGATAAGTAAAATATAGACAAGTTCTTCGTGTCATAATATACTCTTGGTGGGCGTGTTGACTTTTAAATAAAACGATACGATTCCGAGTGAATCACGTTAGTAATACAAAAATAATAAAAGTCGTCATTTTCAACACGCCCACCAAGAGTATCTGATTGAAGAGCGAGGAATACCCACGGCGCGGCGGTATGAAGTATATTCAGAGCATTTTGTCAAGACAATTTTCATCGTCGAATTCGTTCTCTTTGCTAATTTATCGAGTTTGAGTATATAAATGAAAAAAAAAAAATAAAATGGGGCGCGTAGAATGTATAGAGAGCAATTATTATTGTTTTATTCAAATACGGATTTCGTGCGTAAGGAGCTGATGCAGGGATTCCAGGATTGCAGGTCGTGTACTACGATCGTAGTGTGCCCGAAATCCTTATCCCGAACGAATTAAAAATATGACCGGATTTTTTTAGCCCTGAATCGCGCGCGGATAAGAAACGTTTCCCTATATTATTTTATTTAATTAACTTTATCGCGTTTCTGTGATCTACGGCGGCGTCTCCGTTACGAACCTGAGAGACGTCTTTTGATGTTTTTCAACGATCTTCATTGCTCTCGAAGGATTGGATAATTGAAAAATTGAACTATACGAAAATTATTGCGAATTAAATGTTTTCTCGACGCTGGGATACCATTTTCCTCCAAAAATTTTATTTCCGTTTACTCAGTTTCCTCCGTGTAACAAAAACAATGAAAATTATTTTTTCTTTCAAAATTTAAATTCCATTTTCATCCACTTTCCATATTCCCCCGGAAACGTATTTATTTTTAATCGAACGCATTTAAATAAGTCAAAGGACTACTGAGAAAATAATCAACGTAAAGTAATTTATAAGAAAATTCGATTTCAAAATAAAAATAATATTTCTAGGTAAATGTTGAAATTTAAACTTTTCTCCAAACAAATTTAAAAAATAACATATGTTTTAACATGTATGCATTTGTTAAAAAAAATGGTACATAATAATTATTATTTTTTTACAATTATCTATCTTTTCATAATTTATTTATTTAGATTAATATTATAATTTAAAAATTAAATAAAATGAAGTACAATTTGTTTTTATAACATATGGTTTTTGTTTTCGGAATCCTGTGCATAATGTTTTCTATTGATTGTGTAACATTGAATTTTAAAAATAATTTAAGTCACAAAAAAATAATTCTCTTCGGAAATGTGCTATATACTATGCTAATTATTATTCAAAATAAATGCGTTATAATAATTGTAAATTGAAGAATTTTTCGTTTTAAGTGATTTGAAAATAGTTCAAAAACATACACACACACACACACATATTTTAAATAAATAAGTGTATATTATTATATAGTCGGTGGAGGAAAATGAATTTGGATTTTTTTGAGAAAATGGATGCGGCTTTTTCTCATTATACGTAAAAGTAGACTCACTCGATCTGAAGCATCGCGTATTTTAATCGTTAATAAAAATAAAATTTTTGATTTTTTTTTTGCGTTTTTTCATTTCTCTAGATATTGGCTTCGCCTCTATATTCGTTAATATATCTGTCTTAAACGTGTTCTCTTGCGTTCACTGCAAGAGCAGCCATTTTCGTGATTCTATTTGAAAATTATTTGCCGTGTTACATTGCACGTTTTCTTTTTTTTTTTTTTTTTTTGTCAGATTCCTTTCCTCGACATTCCGCCGGAGTTTCGTCTAAACACGCTCTGTCAATATCGATAACGGTGACGTTCTACGTAGGCGGCGACCGTGCTCAAAACGAGAAAAAACAAAACAGAAATTTGAATTCTCAGTAAAAATATAAATTACAGTCTCTGATCGGAGAGCGGAGCTTAAGCGGTGTTTTATTCGTACAAAATAATGTTTATTATATTTTTAGTTCTCGTTATTTCGCAAAATCTTCTTTTTTTTTCCTGTAGCGCCGCAACAATCGGATACGCAACGTATGCTCTGAATTCCCAGGGTCCTAATTTTAAGTTTTAGATGCTTAGCTACTGTTTTAGTAAACTTTTAGATTCCGAGTGGAGCGAAGAAGATTATGAATGTTGATTATTCGTTTCTATGACGTTTATTCATTTTTTTTTTTTTTTTTTTTTTTTTTTACCTGTTCTGTAAACACTTTTGCGTTATAGTGAAGTTATATAACTGCTTGTGTGACGTATTCAAACCTATCAGAAATATTGTTACCAAAGCCGAAAGATCTTTTTCTAAATTGAAATCGATAAAAAACTACCTCCGAATCTCATTTTCTCAAGGCAGATTATCCTGTATAAGTACGTATATTAAACATAGAAAGATAAAGAACAAAATAATTGGATTTAAAATAAATAATTTCTGACTTTGCTAACATGTCAAAAAAACTCTTTTAGTAAATGCAATTAATATTTCATAATGCTGTACATGAATGTAAATTTGTGTATTTACTGATGTGTGTGTGTGTGTGTGTGTGTTAATAATTTTATAAAATTAAATTAAATATTATTTTTAAGTTATAATAAAATAAAAATTGTGTTTTTGTATCGTTTAGTCTATTTAAAGTTATCTCTATACTACTGGCACCCTTTTAAGAGTGGAGAGGGGTAATTGATACACTTCAATATACATCTTTTTTACTGTTCGGAGACTTTTTTGCATATTAAGAGCCTCTTAAAACATAGTAGTGGCTCTGTTTTCTTGGTAAATAAAACGTGGTTTTAAAATAGGTTTGCGATAGACCATTTTTCATTCGTACGGAATACTCTGGAAAGGTCACTTTTCGAAATTAACGATAGTTTCTCCAAATTGGGTAAAAGTACCCGAAAATTTGACAAAAACGTCTTGAAAATGAACTATTTCAATTCAAACTTTAAAAACATTTAAACTTAGACAGACAATAGTGTGAGAAACGTTTTGTTGTAAGAAAATTTTGAAAAGGTAAAAGAAATATTCTGGAAATTTTTTTCTAACTCTTTATTTACATTTACTCAGTTTACAGTGGGATATAAAACCGGAAAAATAATACTTTTTTGGTAATATTAAAAAAAAATTTTTGATTTTCAAGTAAAATCACTCGGAATCGTTTTATTGAAGAAATCATTTATCGTTTTTTTTAAATTTAACACACCCTCTAAATCCCACCCACTGAACCATATATTTATTATATACATCATTGTAAGTTCAGAATGTGCAAGTAAACATCATTGAAAAAAACTTATTATTGTGGGTCATCAAAATTGAAAAATTTCAAAAAGGGGTTGTGCTGTTAAATGTTTGGGAACCACTGGTTTAGACTATGAGCAAAAAAAAAAAAATGGCACTTTTTCTTTGTCTTTTGCTCGTCATTTTATTCCGATAAGAGAGCAACGACGACGGTAAAACGATTTCGTTTTATGGGTTCCGCGTAATTTTGTCACGACACGATTTTTAGTGCGGATTTAATTGCTAAAATCGCGAAAACGATTACACGATGTCAAATTTAAATGTTATGTTTCTCGGAACAGTGATCGTAAGATAGAAAAAAAATAAAAATATATTTCTCATTACTCGAAGTACAGAGAGAAATATTTTCATTTTATCCGATTGGTCAACGTTTCACGCCAAGCACCGGTTAAACAAATATATACGAAACCCGAGGTTTTCCAATTTTTTTTTACTTTAGACAATTTTGAGATCATTTTACACGAAGTTCGAAACGACGTAATATCCGTTTTTATTATTTTTACCGACAGAACCATTTTCCTCCGAAAATCATATTCCATTTTTCTTCAAAAAAAAAAAAATAAATAAATAAATAAATATTTCTTCTTACAGAAATAAAATACTATTCTCCTTCATTTTTTATATTCTTCCAAACACATTTTTTTAAAAATTCAAAGTATTTACACTCCAATGATATCAAAATACTACTGTGCGAATAAAAAATTATGCAAACGAATCAAACAATAAGTAAATTTATCGAATTAATAAAAACAAAAATAAAAAATACTAGGTAATTGTTGAAATTTAAACTTTTCTATACGTAAATGTCAAAAACAACGTATGTCTATTTTGTTTTGACAATTTCCGTTTCTTCAAAATATAGCTTATAATTATAATTTTTTTTTTAAATGCCTATAATCCAATAATTTATTAAGATTAAAATTATTGTTTAAAAATTAAAAATATTTAAACAGGATTAATGTATATTAGATTCTGAGCGAAGTGAAGAAGCTAGTGTTTTTACAATAATGTTTATTTTCATTTTTTTTTTCTGTGTTCAACTTTTCGTATAGAAATACTTGTCCAAAAGTTTCGATCAATATTTTTTTAAAACCGGATTCGCCTCTAGATTGTACTTTAAAGAGGTCATTTTTTGAATTTCTCAATTCTTCAATGTTTTTTTTGGAAAAAACTACCCAAAATTTGACAAAAAAGACTCGGAAATCATCATTTTTTGATCCGAATTTTATGAAAATTTAAACATAGATAGAAAATCTAATAAAAAAGATTTTGGCGCAAGAAAATTTTGAAAATGTGAAAAAAAATTTTGGACATTTTTTGAAAAATGAATTTTTTTTTTCTTATATTATTAACTTCCT